>OMNW01032256.1:0-13173 GCA_900303245.1 Selene dorsalis
GCATCATAAGTGGTGGTCGAACCACAATGTTTTCTCAGGGTGGTTGGTTACTCTGTTCTCCTCCCGCGGTTGCTAGACCATGGCAGGGGAAGAAGCTTGTTCAACATGTTTCCCGTTTAAAAAAAATTGTCTGCTCCCTCCCTCTCTCCCCAATACCACCCAAGTGTTGGGGAGCCTCCTACGCCAAGTAGGGTTAGGCAAAATGTGTGCAAAATGAATCTTGTGACATCACATGATTTAGACTTCTTCAAATACAGACTGCCGATGTACGCTGGGTGCCCCAAAAAGTAATTCACCTCAAACAGAGGTGGTCCATAATCTGGGATGCATTAGAAATGCCCAACCACAGAAGCAGAACTTTGTTCCACAGGACTTCAGAGAGGTACAAGCATTTAAATACACAGAGGAGAGAGGGCTCTTCAGAGAATATATTACAAAGCTTATTGCGGCTGTAATAGTTGAGTTGTTTTCCCTAAGATTTCCTAGGAAGTATATTTCCTCTTGATTAAGTCAGTGTTAGAGTCAGGGTGTTGATTTAATTACTGTGTTTTCCAGGTTAGAAAACTTTCTAAAAGCAATCCTGGGTTCTTTTTAAGTTTCATGCTGCGCAGCACACATTAATAGCTGGAGCTTGGAGGTTCAGTGTTTTCGTATACTTTCACCAGTGGTCGGGGACAAACACAGATTTTTAATGACAGCTAAGAGGTGGATATCAGTTTGTCCATGGTCATTATGCTTCTGATTGTTGTGGACAGTGGATGCGGAAGGTGACCTTAAGTGTGCATTCATGTGTTTTCTATTAGCAAACATGGAAACAAGTCATCCAACCTGATCAACCCTATAGGTGCTTTTTTTTCAACCCTGCGATACAACCCATACAAGCGTCTCCCGAAACCACGGTTCTATGGTTACAGGCAACCTTGGTTGTCATGGTTACAATAATAAACACATGGAGCGTACCTATGATACCTACAGCCACTGCTTGATTAGGTTTAGGCACAACAATTCAAAACTGTTGAAATTTCCCAAACTTTACACAATCATGGTCACACTAATAACAGCACTGCATTGTCTATGATAATTGAAACATCTGGTATTTTCACATGGGAACCGAAGAACACCCTCGTTTTATATTCATATATATAATATATAATATAGTGTTTGTTGACCCTCCCATCCACCCCCTCGTCCTCCTGCAGACTGCTTTTCTGTATATGCTATGTCAAAGCCCTTTTCTCATTGCTATTATCTTACTTTCTACCACCACTAGATGTGGTCCAACAACAAAATGTAATGATGGGTCATAATAACCTGCTAAACAAATTACCTGTGGGCTTTTTTTTTATAGAACAGTCTCTTTGATCATGATTTAGAGTATGTTTGATTCTTTCTTAATTAGCTAAGCAAACTCATCAGACTTAAAAGCATCCACATTTTAGTCCACTCCTCTCCATGGTAAGACTGTAGCGCCTAAGACAGTGTACCTCCTTTGTTCATAGCACTATTGTTACAATGTGGAACCTTTAGTCTATCTCACACCTCAGTGACACAGGCTATGAAGTGATGCAGACATTAAAGATACACCACTTCTCACTGGTCCAATCTGTCACTGTGGTTATTACAGTCTTGGCCACAATGGGACTGACCTTCACCAAAATTCAATGGATCTGTGTGACACACTCGTACCAATCCATCAACAAAATCATCAGGTTTTGCCATCAATAGGCTCATCGAGCGTAGCACATGGCTACTAGCCGAGTAAAGAGATAAGAAAGGAACCTTCTGGTGCATAATTGCCTCCAATTGTAAATATGTTGATGTTTGTACATACATAAATAAACACTGAAATATTTTTCATTGCACATTAAGATCTGGAAAAAATAAAAAGTGTAAGGTAGTTGCTTCTTAGAGCTGCATTAACCAGCTTTGGAAAAAAAAATAATACTAGGTTTGAAGAAAAATCTATACATTTTTAAGAGAGAGTACATTTTCATTGTATGCAAAATGAAGTATCTTTTCAACTACAGTCCTTGGGAAAAACTTTGGAAGACACTGAGCATAAGGATCAATCAAACAAAACCAACACAACACATAACCATATAGCGAAACTGGAAATCGTCCACATCCCAGAGAATCCAACAGTTAATAAAAGCCAAAAGACAAATACTTCCCATATTTTCTTGAGTGTAATAAAAAAGTTTTAAAGACTTTCAATTATCTTTATTTAATCGCCACCAAACATATGCAGACATAACCCACAGTCACAAGCGGAGCTCAGTTTTCACTTTGTCATTTCATCAATATTTAAAGGACAATTCCAGGCAAATTCAACCTGGGGCTATAGTTTCCTAATATTTTAGGTCTAAAAGCATGAATGAGAAGATTTTCTTTTTAATTGCTCCTGTTATGCAGTAGTTCTGCCTGTCCTACAGCAGCAGATAATGGGAGCAGACGGATCTTACAAACATGTCCGCTTTCTTGAAGTAAACAAACCCCTCGGTGTATGTTTGAATAGCCATCTGACGTTGTCTGTGAAAAAAAAAGCGGTTTCGTGGGATGTAAACAGCCCAAACAGCCTATGGTCTGTCTGCTCCCATTATAAGCAGTTGTGGCGATGCGGGGACAGACAGAACTACTGCATAACAGGAGCAATTAAAAAGAAAATCCTTAGATTCATTCTTTTATACCGAAAATATTAGGAAACTATAGCCCCAGGTTGAATTTGCCTGGAATTGTCCTTTAAGGTGTGCTAACCACTAACTCTGCTGTCATTAAAAAAAACAACCCCTTGCTATTTATTACCAAGAGTGTCTGTGACCTCCACACCACAGCTCAGGAGATGTTGGTAGGTTTCTCTTATTTGGACGGAGGAAGTCAATTAATTCATAAATACTTTAGCACATTTACAGTAAGGCAAGGGGAAGATGGCTATTGATTGATCCTACTAACACAGCAGCCCTCCCCCTCCCTGCATGTAGAGTACCTTAATGAAACAGGGGCTTTTCTTAACCAAGAATCAGAAAACAGAGGAAAACATAATGATTTTTACCCTCGCTTAAGTGGAGGAGGGCTTCGGATATGAATTGGCTTGCTGTAAGGAGGATGTTAGGGGCCGATAATTGGTATCTGATGAGCATTAGTGATGGTAACTATCTATGATTTCCTTGCGAAAACAAAGTCATGGGAAGATATTATGCATAATAAGGTTAGAATTTACACTTTTTCTTTTAAAAAGGTGGAAAATTTGAAGTTAACTGTGGAATAAAATGTATGACTACAGCGGTACAAAAGATGGAAAGGTGTTTCAAGGAAAGGAAATAGAAAACCTAGATAAGTCCAGATTGTCCTGTCCTGACCTATGTGGAAATGTGGTGAAACAGCAGAAAAAAGTGACCTCATTTTTACACCACTAAGACGGTCACACCTATGGCGACCCAAACAGACCTGAGCATCATGGAACTCAGCACTTTACAGAAGTAATTTTCACTCTGTGGTCACAAACAAAGTGATAATGCAGAATCTGTGAAAAATTGTCTTCAAAAGTGTAAAGTAAAAATAGCTTTTCATCATGTTTCTTCTGTCTGTAGGAAAACAACCACCATATTTCATAGCTGTCTGACAGGGAAACTGGTAATTGAATGGATTAGTCCTTTAGCTCAGTAGAGGAAGAGAAACCCCTTCCACTGGCAACAGCTTTCCTATCAGGAAAGCCCATGCTCATTGGGCTTTTACGCCTGCTTAGGGTATGAATTACTGGCAGCCCATCAGCAGAGCAATATCTCAATAGAATAAAATATGAATGCACTTTGAAGCCGTTTTTATGCCGTTTAAAAACCCATGCAGATAAATGGACGTGTGAAACACTTCTAAGGCCGACTAATGTGGGAAATATCGAGCTAAGTAATTGCAGTGGTTTCATCAATAAACTCGGGAAAGTAGATCATTACAGTGAAATGTGATTAACACAGAAATTGTGGGGTAGTGTGGAGCAGCATGTAGGGAAATGGAATAAAACAACTGTACTGCATAATTTACATGGTGCAGTTTACTGTTTATAACAAAATGATGACATACTAATCAAACATGATGTAGTGATGGTGACATTAGTTTGTTGGTGACTCCCTGAGAAAAAGCTTTAAAATGTTTTGCTTGTGATAAATGGTTCACCTCATGCACCAATTAGCAAGTCACTCCTCTGTCCTCTCTGTGTACATAATGTAGATGCAACACTGTGAAGGAAGATAAACAGTGTTCCAATAAAGGTTAAAGATAAAGTGAAATCTTTACTGGAAGCAACTGTGAAACAGTGACATGATACATATTCTAATCACAATAAGATAAGACAGAGGTTAGACAAAACATGTTTCAGGTTGTATCTGAGATCTCTCTCTCTGTTGTGTAATACACTCTACTTACCCTCCACAAGTCTGAATTCTTATATGTGTGCATTATTGGCCTCACTATTACTCACTATGTCCTGCTAACAATCATCAATATATATCGTAAATGCAAGATCACCCGCATGACAAGCTTTGAGTGAAGACACGATATGACAATGACTCATATGTGTCTGAAATCTCCTTTTATGGCTCAGTATGAATTGTGAGCCATAAAAGCTATAGTGAGTGTTTATGATATGGGAAGTGGTGAATGAGTCAAAGGGGTGATTTCAGATGCAACTATAGTAAAAATGAACTAACCAAGTACATTAGCCTGTTCACACGTATGGACATAGCCTCAATAACATCACCCATAGATTTCTCAAGAGTAGTTCTGAAGCTCAGAGCAGGGCTGTTTTGCTGTCTTCAACTTGGCAGTGCCTGACTCTTTCTACTTAAACTTAAAAACTTAAAAATGGTCAAAGGAGTGTCTCGGCGTTATAATCTATAATATATAATCTTTGAGAATTTTCCTATGCCTCAATTTTATTCAGTGTGGCACTTGTACACAAAAATACATTAAGGTTGAAATACTCTGAGCGAGTAAAGAAAGATAAGTGTCTGTGTGTGCGCGCAGACAACCGGGGGGGCATTTGTTCTCCTCAGGGCCCCTGGAGCAATCAGTCCATCAACAGAGGTGGAGCCTGGCTAATTTCCCACTCCTCCTCCCTTCCTTCACTCATTCCCAAGACGGATGCTTTGGGTAATAAGACTAATCAATACACTTCCTCACAGTCCTCCCCATTCACCCCGTCCCAGACGTTATCGGCCGTTTGTCATCAGGAATGTCACTTGCTCTTATCAGGCATCAGCATCTTGTTTACATGGTGGTGCTGCCCATGTCAAACAGACAAACACAATTATGAAGCATCCAAACATTCAGTGATATCAGGCACTCATTCGTCTAACCGCACAGTCACACTCTGCCTTGTGCATAGACAAAATGCATAATAACACTAAATGCTCACTCATAAAAACATTCACACACAGACAGTGACCACCTGCTCAACCCACACACATGTGCAAATTGTGCACCATGTCAGCACACAAATAGACACACTTTGACATATGCCAACCCACACACGCATGCACACCCACACGCACAGACACACACACCCACATACACAAACCTCCCAGGCAGTGATGAATAGACACATGGGTGCTCTGTGACAGGTTACACATGCACAGTGGTGTCAGGATCTATACGGAGAAATTAATCAACAATGACAGCAGTGCTGTGGCTTCCCACTCCAAGCCCGCAGCTCAACATGCTGTAATTTGCTCTGTATGATTACCCCAGGGTCCCGGGGGCGAATGGCACCCCCATCTTAATTAATTAAGCATTGTGCTGGCGGGGAGGCATCTCAGGAGGGCTATGCAGAAACACATGCACAGTGTCTTTTCCTGAATCACCTTTTTGTACAAGAGTGCTCTGAAAAGTTCTGTCACTTCATGTTAAAACAGAGACTGAATGATTTTACAGAAGTTATGCACATGCATTTAGCAATGTACGCGTAATAGCAGATATAATGAATCATAATGGATTTGCATAAACTTATATTCTGGTTTTGAAATTTTGACATCACCATCAGTACCAGATAGAGGTGTAAAAGTTGTGTGGCATCACACACAGTAATTATTTCCTGCCACCAAGAAAATGTTGTATATACATTTATTAATATGTATATACATTTTTTAAAGTGTTACCTATTAATGTCCAGCTGTCAAAAGATACAATCACATCCAAGTGATTGTGAGCAGGTTAAGATGTCAGAAATCAGCGAAAATATGTAGATGGAAAATCCGAATGATGCGCACTTTGAGATATATATATTCTTAAATTGATAGGATGAATGGGCTGATGTTAAAACTAAATGTTACTGTATGTGTGACAGTAACTACACAACAACTATTTCCAAGTCCATTTGTTGGTCCATATGTACTTGTTTTTCTTTTAGCTCTCAGTCGTTCAAAGTGCCTCAGGCATTTAAAAGCAGCCTCCAGAGGACAGTTCACACACTCAGTTGTCGCCAGCATAATCCTTTGCAGGGGAAGAGGTAGAGGAAGCTGAACTCATCCACTCTATCAGAGAGTTACCTGAATCTTGGACAGGTGCTTGACAGCTTTGCTCCCTCCCAAGTAAAGAACAAAACAGCCCTCTTGTTCATAAAAAAAAAAGAAAGAAAAAAAATACATAAATATGTATATCTTCCCTGGGGGTACGCGTGATTAGCTGTGGGGGTGGTCCATTCCCAAGAGGAGACAGAGATGGGAGGAAGAGGTTGACAGTTTACCATGTGACACCATTGTTTGCCTCCAATAATGATCAGGCGACTCCAGATGATATGGGAGCCTTTGATGGACGACTAATTTATCAGAAGCTGTCTCGGCCTAACGATAGTTAATGATGCCACTGGTGGCCTGTCAGTGGGGAGGTGAAGTCCACTGTTTGGAACTTTTTGGTCCCTTTTAGTTTCTGTGCAATGAATCAAGTGGAAAAAATAATGATCAGATGTTAAAGTTACTCTGCAGTATACTGAGATACATTATATTCCTTTAAATTTTGAAAATAATAATTCATATGATAATCTTTGTATGCATAACTAGGCAAGAATAAAGTACAATTTTGTCACTTTGTGTAACATGGGACAAGTTTTGTTCCATGGTGTAAAATAATGAATTGGACATTTGGTGAAAACTTTCCATTCAAGATTTAATTAGACTTGACTTTATATTTACCCTCGTGAACCCTGAATACCTGAGTATTTGTACTGTATATATCTGTTGACACCATAATAAAAATAAAAAACAACAATACAGTCATGACTATCTTTCATTGCCAGTAATTTGAGCTAGGGAGTACACATGGCTTTATTAAAAAAAAAAAAAGGACACAAAGACTACTTTCAACAAAAGAGCTTGATGTCTCTGTTGTGTAGAGACCATACCTTTCATCATACATTTGTTCCAAGGCCTCTGTGCCATTGTTCCATTAGCTATCCCTTTCTGGTTGCAGACCCCCCTGGAAAACAGGTGAGGCAAAACAATCAGGCAACCTCCCATCACTCTCTTCACATTCAACAATAACACTCTGACTGTGTCTTTCAGTAGTAAACACAGTGCTCACAGGCAGGGCCTGGGCGAACGTTGCTCCGGAAACAAATACATTGTTGGAGACAGCGTAGGGAAATAAAAGACAGAGGCCAAAGCATATTGGAAATCGGAAAACAGCTCTCTTCTCCCTTTGAAAGAGTCCTGGCGATGAAAATATGTAATATAAATAAAGCTGTGGACGCTTTGAAAGCCAAAGCCTTCCTTCCTGGCCCAGTCCTCTGTGGAGGGAAACACCCACTTCTGAGCCCTTGCTCTTAAATTCCCAAAGACCACTCTGTCATCAGGGTCCCAACTGCTGCTTTCAAACACGCGATGGTCAGGCTCACTTCCCCGTCTTTCTCTCTCTATGTGCCCAGCTTTTAGTCACTTTCGCCCCCTCTGCTCTTTTATGTGTGCCCCCCTCCCTGTACAGGAGCTTTCCACCTAGTTATGTCTGCTTAAATACCCTGAAACAAGCTCCAATTATTTCACCCGTGATGTGTTTGTGGCGAGTGAGTGTCACAATGTCCGATCTCTCCGTTTGGGCTCCTCTGACATTGGAACCTGAGTGGCGGATGCAAGGAAAGACATAATGAAAGATGACTGGCTGATTGGTGACAACTATAAAACAGCTCATTAAAACAAAACCCCCCACTGTAGATTTGTTTTGAAACTGACTCCAGCTCCTTAGGTCTAGTACACTGTTGTTAACTCTAGACACTTTTACATAAACTAAAATTTGTTAAAAACTGATTGTGGAGAAAATAGTTTCAACTGAATGTATTTTTTTTCCTACATTTAAATAACAATGTTAAGGTTCATTTTTTCTGTAGATTGACACTTTGTGGTGGTAACATGCCAAACAACATTTGTTGGCTATAAAGAAGAAGATTGCTGATGAGTAAGTTTGGAACTGAACAATGTAGAACTATTTAAAATATATATTTTTTAAAAGACCAAAAGGATCCACATAATGTTATATGTTGGTGAATTCAAATATAACTATTGTTTGTTTACCAAAAACCTCCACAGGGCACCTTTAAGCTGCATAATGAAGGGGATTGGGGGGTGGGATGAGGAAGAGGTAGGGGTGTTTACTAAGAGGACATGGTGCACACATTCTTACTCATGCACATACACACAATGAATAGCACTACAATGTTGAAAACTGGTTGCTTTTATGTGGAACATCACCCAAAAAACTCCTGGATCGTACATCAAATTCAGCCTGGGACACAAACTGGGCCCCGTGGTGACCCTCGGTGGCAGGGTCCCTAATGACATCCACCATATTGGCTCAAACAGAGCAGTGGTTTTCCACTGAGGACAGGCCTTTTTTGATCTATTTGCTGAGCTGGTGCAGCACATCAGGTCAGGGTGAGAGACCTGCTGGTCAGGCCACGAGTCAGACCTGCGACGAACAACGGTTAATTGCAACTGAGTCCATGCTCTATCATCTTTTCAGGTTTTTGGTCATTTCATCAAACAGATCTCCTTTCTTTCTTTCTTTCTTTCTTTCTTTCTTTCTTTCTTTCTTTCTTTCTTTCTTTCTTTCTTTCTTTCTTTCTTTCTTTCCCTTACATTTTGCTGTGTCTAGCTCAGAGGTGGTCTGGAAGCAGAGGTTTTTAACTTCAAACCACAAACTTGGACGACGCAGGTTCAAGCAATAATTTTTGTCCTCATAATATTTCACACTTGTAGTTCAGTTAGGAAAACATGTGATGCATGAAAGAGCAGGTTTTGAATTTCTACAGTGTTTTGCATATTTCAAACAGTAATGATCAAAGTCAATTAATTTGAAATTTTCAGTGATAGGCAACTTATATCGAAAGTCAGTGCAATTACAGAAAGCATTTTTTGTTGCGATTTTTTTTGGACATGTTGTACACCAGCTGATGAAAGCGTGCATTTCTGAAGTGACAACGTGCTTTTTTTCAACCACATCTAAGAAAGAAAAGGTGCTGAATGGTAGTGAACACTTGAATCCAGAAAAAAAAATGTGAGACAAAAGTGAACATAATCCAGAAGATACTGAATTCTTTCTTACTTAAAGTCATCCTTTTTATATTATTTTTACTGGCATGAGAAATAGTAGATTTGATACACTTGACTAACACTTTCTGTGTATGACTGCTGCTCCTGCTTTTGTCTGTTCATACTATTCTGACTAGCTAGTTGGACAGACCTACAAAAAAAGAAAAAAAAAAAAGACAATAACTCGAAAGTCCTTTATAGCTTCCTGCAAGAAGAAACCATTAAAGTGCAACACATTGTCTGTGAGTCAGGCTGAAAATGTGTGAGGAAGCACATAGTAATCAAGTGAAAGAGACAGAAAAAAAAGAAAACGCTTCGTGAGAAACAGACGTAAATAATGGACCAGGAAATGGGAGATCAAAGCTTCTGAGTCGGGCCCCCGTTTGTTTTCATACTCACCCAGACCGCGCAATAAAACACGCAAGAGTCGCACTTCAGAGGGAGGGGGGTGACGCAAGGAAGTGCTGAAAGCGGTTACGTCCCATCCTGAGGATCCCGTGCCACTATCCCCATGTTGGGGAAAGGCGTCAGGTACAGCACTGTTTACCAGGAAAAGGGGACAAGCTGCACAAAAAACGTCCACATCAGAGAGGACTCTCAGTGGCCAGGGGCCATCTTGTTGTACACAGACAGTGTTTATAAAGGAACCTTTTCCTTATCTCTTAATACTGCTGTAGGTACGAAACACAATGTGTGCTTTAAATGGCACAGAGGATTTCGAACTCAATAATCAGGGTTGCAGAGTTTGTGTGTGTGTTTGCGTGCCTTCAAGTGGGCAAATTGGCGTCATTGGGTTTCTAAGAATTGGCACAGGATGAGTTTACAGCCAAGACAACAAAACACAATACAAAACACACAGTAGTAAGACACCCACAACATCCATTATCTATTTTTCCCTGAAATGCTGGTAAGGATGTTTTGCTTGTAAAACATTTATGTGTTTTTCCATCTGACAATGAGCCTCTATATTTTCTTTACTTAAACAAACCTTTAGCTGTAGAGAGAGATACCACATGTCTTAACTTAAAGTGGTTTATTTCAAGGATTTGTTGTTTATATCTGCTGTTTATAACTGTCATGTACCAGGAAGGGTCCTGACTTCCCCAGTTGTATCTTGGCATTCAACTCTCCTTCTCATTAAAATGGAATTTATCCATTGGGGAAGTGAAATGGCAGCTATGTGTTAACGCCACAGCATCTGTGTATGGATGTTTTTAATAAAGCAGCTATGAACATTTCACACTCTTATTCCACTGAGTATAATAAGGGGTTAGTGTGTTTGGAGGTCAAATGCTAAATGTGGGCATCCTGGTTGGTCAGCAGATAAGGTCTTGGGTACTGATGTCTCTATCAACTGCTCTTCCACCACCTTTAACTGTCCTAAAAATCTACTCACAATACTGATATTCTTGTTGCAAATTATGTTTTGACTCAAAATTATCCTCACTGCATTTCCACTTTATTAGATTCTGGAGCAGTGGACACACAAATGTGGTCAACGGCTGAAATCAGACTCTCAGCCCTGTGGATGAGTAATATTTACTGCAATCAATCAATCAATCAATCAGTCAATTGAGCAGCACTTTTTACTTTTATATTGCAATACATTTTGCTTAATGTTATGGCAATACAATAGTAAAATATTAGAACACTGTAAAAAAAAAAATGTATATATATACACTGTGTAAACTTAAAACAATAATAGTCCTTAATATACAGTTACACTAAACAAAGCATTACAAACTTAGTTCTAAAATATTTTTGGCGATAAAACCAAAATCCATACAACACTTTTCAGTGAAACAAAACAGTAAAAAAAAACATGGGCATGTTTGTGCATGAAGGTGTATTTGTGAATTTTTACAGAACAGGTAGCTGGCCACTGGCACCATGTCCTCACATCCATCTACTCTGAACAGCCTAACCTTATAGGGAGGTAATACACTATTGTCCAGTAAATGTCTTAGGACTAAATTCCATTTCTCTGAGTGTATGTGACCTACAAAATCAATAGCATTTTGGCCCCTACTTGACTCTGACCTCAGTCTTTTAATAGTGTTTTGATATGCAGGCAAATTAATTCTCTTTAATGGAGAACAGGGAGTCAATGGAGTTTGATCCCATTTGGGCAAAAGGCTGGGAGGGTTCCATTTAGCTTTCAGGAGTCCTGGGATGGTGGAATATGTGTGTGCAAGTGTCAAATAGTGCCAGGCAGCACAGCACTTTTCTCAAGACGACTGAATGATCCCCCTGGGTTCAATCCACAGGAACTAATAGCTATATTATGCACAATTTCAAGATAGGACCTGTAACACAGATTAATTATTCTGCCATTACCATGACATCCCGTTATACAAATGTGTAAATATCCATCTTAAGCAGCCGAATTTGTCTACCTCAAGTACTTCTATCACTCCTTGGAAATAAGCAATAGAGGCCAAGTAGGCGAGCTAGATGGATTTCATTGGGAGCCCGTTGACATCCAAATAAATTCAAGTTTGGGGAAGCTTTTCCGACTGTGCAGTGAATCTAGCTCACTGCGTCCCTCGCCTCTTCAGTCCATTCGTATTGATTCTAATCTCTCAGCCTTTTCCAATAAAGCTGGGTTCATGAGTTCATTATTACAAGAATGGAGGTGTAATTGGCTTTCAGGCATATAAGAGGCTATTTGCACTAATCTATCTAGTGGGGGATGTTAACAGTCACTTTGAATGGCACACTGTGAGCCAGCTTTGCTTTGTGTTCCAGTGGTCTCTGAACTATCAGGTCAGTCAATAAGCACATAAAACAGATATACTGTAAAACCAAGGGTTTACTGATGTGTTAAAGAAGAGGAGATCTGTCAAGAAAAAAGTGGCACTTCAAAAATAATGACCAACTTTGAAAAAAATTATGTTAGAATATGGGCAGCTCTAAAATAATTTAGGAAAGGTTTTGTTGATAGATTGCAGGTCTGCGGGTGGTGAACATACCACAACTGCAAACCTTAAAAATGTACAGATATGAAGGATCTTATATTTTGTATAAGCTTTTTTATTCAAGGAGTCTCATGGAGATAAAGATCACTTCAGTGAGAGCAGGGGAAATTGAGGTAAGATACATACAAACACAAGAACAGCATCAGAAACACACGTGGATATCTCTAACAAGTTCAAAATTATGTAAAGAGATGTGATATTTCACTCTAGAAAGAGACGTGTTTCAACAGAAATGATGAAAAATATGAAAACGTGATGGTTAATTCCACATGGCTTTATTTTGTTTGGTTGTTCTGTTTTAAAATGATTCTATGTTTGTTTCTTTTCCCCGATCAACATGGAAATTTACTGTTATAAACCAATTTAGCTGAAACCTGTTTATCCTGAGGGCCTAAAAGTTACAGTAATCTGTCTAAGATAAATGTCCACAGCAGGTGCAACATTCAGTTAATGCCTCAACAACCACCTCTTGTTAACTTTTATTCCCAGTGCAGACATACTGTGGGCTTATGTAGGACAGATGTAAGCTGGTCACATAGAGCAGCTTGTGTCCTTCCTCTCTCCACTTCCAACTGGCAAGCTCAAACCAGTGAGAGAGATTTCTCCCCTTCCTTCCAGCAGTTTTATTT
>OMNW01032256.1:13323-25117 GCA_900303245.1 Selene dorsalis
CCAGGCGGGTGTGGAGACTTCCTATGATGAAAAGGTCAGTGGCACCTGTAAATCTGAGCAGCTGGAATAAGTACAGGAGCCGGGGGGAGGAAGAGGAAAGAGCTTGGCTTTTGGCTGCTCAGCCAGCTCTCCGCTGCCCCCACTGATTAGCACGCACACACACACTTTTGTAAAGACAGATTAGTTCAGGATTTTGAATTTATAATCACAAAAGTACCAACTCTTTGAAAGTCTAAAACCTAAACTTCTTTTAACTGTCAGTTCATACAGCTGCTTTTTCACCAGCCATAACTGTTCTTTTTGGATGCTTTTGTGCAGTTATGTTTACAGACTCCTTTCACCTGTCACATAGTGTTGAGTTTATTTCATTTGCCAGAAAAGAGACAAAATACACAATGAACAAGGTTGCAATATTGTTACTGTGAATTCTTCTGGATGATAATGAACATCTGATATGATGACAGTTCTATAGCTGTAGCTGTGGTACATTTGGCAGTTTTTCTTACTGGCTGAAAAAAGTGGCCTCTTTTGACAAAATAGTGGAAAATAAGATAACATTTTCTTAAACTTTGGTCAAAGCAAGAGAACTGGCTGTTTCTTTGAAGATTTCTTCTTGTCACGTCTCATCCAATAAGCTTTCCAGAGTTCTGATGGACCCCAGATTCCCATAAAAATGGTCTTGATATTGGACAGCTCTTCAATGCACCATTTATGCCTGATGCCTGTAATCTTTATGCAGAATGTGTAAGAATATATGTATGCGTAGTATTGAAGTTTCTGGACAGCAAGTGAAGATAATGGTAGGAACAATTTTACTATTTCCCTGCTGTCAGGAAACACTGAACACAAAACACACTGTTGAAGTAGTAATGCTGCCACTGTAATAAAATTGTTGATATATTTCAATCAGCACCTTACAACAGGAGAACACTGCATGTGTGTGTGCAGGTGCAAATACATTTGTGTGTAGTCCAGCTGTGTGTGTGTGTTATTCCCAGTGTGTAGCCCCCCCTCCCCACTCCTTTAGGGCAGCTGGGTGGCAGTGTAGGGCAAAAAGGCCCGGTCAAGGCTGCTTCCTCCTCCTGCAACCCAAAAGGATACAGCCTGCTGACAGATACCTGCGCTGAGCTGACAGAACACTTCCTACTCCAAAATACGTACACATTACATTTAGCTGACACACTGTATGACTTAACAAATGCACAGTGGCTGTTGCTGCAGCTTTGAACCTGTGGGGTTTCTCTTGCGCAGCAGCTCCTGTCCTTGTCCATAGAGAGAACCTGAAGGTAATACTAGAAGAAAACAACATAGATTAAATTAATTCTAGTAAACAAAAGTGACTCTTTATTAACTTTAAAATAAATTTGAACCAATGTTTATTTTCCCATTGTGTCAATGCTTGACTTTTTTTTTTTATTAAAGTTAACTTTTCTTGTATTTTGACTCATGAATTAACAGTCCAATTTCAAAGCATAATTACTTTACTGGAATTATGTTTCGCTTGACTTTACTGACTATGTTGAAGTATTTACAGTCACCCCACAGTAGCTGGCAGCCTATTGTATTTCTAGCTGCTATATTTAATCCCTGGATTGTCGTCCAAATACAGACCCAGTGGTGGCTGCGAGTTAAACCACATTCTGAAGATGCACCCGAGGACAATAGACCCTCTACATTTTCAGGTATCAGTTGCAAGGAAACAATCTGTCCTGACCTTTTTTCATTTTATGACACACACCCCACTAAGAATCCTGAAGTTGTCACTTACGATTATCTTCCGTGTTTGTCCCCTGCTCCCCCCCCCCATGCTCCTCCTGTGTTTTATTTCTTGGTGGTTCAGACTGCAAGCTCTTGGTAATGCCATACCCCCACTGCGCACTTCAGTGTCAGCATGCCTCATGTCTGTCCAGAGAGCTCTGGTCGCTGTCACAGGAGTGCATTGTTATTTTGGAAGTAGCATGTGTTTGTCTAACCAAAGGCTCGGGTTTCCCAGTCCTCCTGTGCGACTCCACTTGCTTTGGTCTGCAGAGGAGCCACGACGGGCGTTGACCCTAGCAGCCGCCGTGTGAACCCTTCCGCCCACAGCCGTCTCCACACATTCCCGTTCTTATTTATAAGGGGCCAAGACGAACAAGAGAGGTGTGCAGCACTGGGAGCTGTGGTTAAGTGGTCAGATTTCATTTACTTGGATGAGGCTAAATTGGGTTTGAGCAGGTGTCCAGGTTAAATATTTTTGATATGAGTGAAGATTTACTTTTCCTTGATCTAATTCAATGATGAGGACCGTTTTCATGTGTAGTTCAAGATTCTGAAGGTCCTGCTTCTTAGTTCAATTTAAACATTCATCAGAGGGAAAAGGGTCTATCTCTCTGAAATGCAAACTTTCACACTTGCCTTCTTGTGCTAATGAAAACAAAGTAATAACTTCCTAAAGTATTGATGAAACGAGACTATCTCTCTCTTTTAAAGCGTACTTTGCGGCCCTTAAACAAGGAAATTGAATCAGACCGGTCAAGATGGAGTCTTTACTTTACTTCACTTCACTTACTACTGTAAGTGAATGTGAATCTGCCATGTTATGCTTCATTTGATAATTGATAGAGCAGGTTAATTGCCTTGATCAAAGGTCAGGCAGTTTAGTATTCTGAGGTTAGGCTGTAGGATTTGAATTGAACACGTTGAATGTTTATAAGATGAAAACCTAATGCAGTCATGGGAGTCTGGCCAATTAAGAACATTAAGAATGTTTTATTCTAATCGACAGTGATATCGGTTGCAGACATCCACATTAAGCCTGATGAATATTCATGGTACCTCTTCTATGAGCCTATCGAGTGCATATTAATTTCAGAAAGGTGTGTCTGGAGTCCAGAGACGTGATCACATTTCCCTCTAGCATCAATCCTAATATGCAGATGAATGCTCTTATAAACTTAGCACAAGCCACAGAGGTACATTTGATATTTCATTCATGTGAACGACTGGGGAAAAAGAGAAAGGAAAAGGAAATGGCTAAAACAAACAAAAATACCCACAATGCCCCAGTGTGAACTCTCCGGAGGTTGTGCATAATTACCCTGCGGAGCACCTTACCTGCACACCTCCCGCTGCCTGTCAGCACTGCATACAGACGCACACAGGTCCACAGGCGCACACACACACACACCCGCTTCCTCTTTTCTTTTTTTTTTCCTCTCAAATACACAGTTACACAACCCTCCCTTCTCTTGTCTCTCTCTTGCACACACATACATATTCACTTACACACACACACCAACCCATAGACTAGTGCATCAGCAAAGAGCATTGCGGGTCTGCGGCCGACCATAGCGTCCACAGGGGAGAAATCTTCAGCTCATTTCTGACCCGGGCTACCGAGGTGTTAATTGCCCTCCTGAGTTGGCAGAATTTTCAGGGTAAAAGGTGCTATCCTTGATGGATCAGCACTGTTGCCACCAGTGACTGATTCTTTTAACTTGGACGTGCACCCTGCATATCCTATATCTCATTAAAACTGCCTGCAGGATGGAGAAAGAGGGTGCACTGGGGGCGCACACGTGTGTAGTTGGACACATTTGTTTGCAAATGCACACATATGTAAACTGCATTTCTATCCAACTGTCATGCAAATAACGAGAATGGCAACTTCGAAATGGTAACACTGAAAACTGTAACAAAGTGTATTTTTCATAAATAATGGCTCAATTAAATCAAAAGGCTACAAGACAGGAAATATCTGAGGACTAAATCCTTAACGTTCCTCGACTACTTTTTCTATTCTGTGCGCTGTTCCCCCTTTAAAATACTTACTGAGAAGAATGCACACTGCAGACAAACATATATATATATAAAAAATGCCAGAAACTACCTGAGCTGTGAGACAGTTTGGTGTGAGCATTGTCGTGTCTCAGATGTTGCAGTTTGTAGCTGTGGATGCAAACTTGCGTTGGACTATGAACCAGTTGGTTTCAGAAATCTGAAGCTCATTTCAGATGGTATTTACATTTTACTTTCTACTCATATGTACTTACATGATTCATGTTTTCAAACCATACTGGATTTATTAAAATTAGCAAAAAGTTTCATGTTTTATGGCTCTGAGCCTCTGGCCTTTTGCCCACAAATGTAACAATGCAATTTCTCCTGAAGTGATTGAAGTCTTTTAATACAGGGACTGGACAAAATATGTTGTTCATGTTTTCTGATAATTTAAGAGTCTGTTTACATAGAAAAGCATTTTTTCTTTCAATTTATTTTGACTTTTGAAACACATAGACTTTTATGCAAACCAAACCCATCGGTTGTTCATGTGAAACATTAACAAAAGCTCCATCTTTTATGTGCAGCCAGGTTTTAGTTTGATTCAGGTCAATCAATGCAAAATGCAAGACATTTGCTTACGTTATGAGTAAAAGCTTCATTCTCTTTCTCTTCCATTTTGGATTGATACATAAGTGTTTATTTCTGATTGTGTTTTTGAAAGGAAATCCATGTTCTGGACTAATTAAACTCAAAGTGATTCCAGCCCTTCAGTCTACAGACATTTCAGTGATGCACTGAGGGCCATTGGTTAGTAAAGCGTGAATGTGGCCTTGTAGAAGTGTAGCTGACTAGACAGACAAACTTTGATAGAGACACTGATTCAGGTTAAAAGAAGCATGTATGTGTGTTTGCATGTATTCTGTGACAGAGGAGAAACCACTGAATCCATAAAATTTGTAGTAGTTACATGTAAAGGATCCACTGTGCTTAAATCACAAAATCAAGAATCTAGTTCTCAAGAGTTTGTTTTCCACATTGCTTCAAACAGCCATTGCCACCTTTGATAGACATTATATTATAGCTGTTTCTCAAAACTTAATCGCAACTTCACTTTTCAGTAACACCTTGGCTGCTTATTGCATTATACAGACAGGTGTTCATATAATTTGTCCACCCTATCGATATTTGGACTAAGTAACAGACACACCTCTTTGCATAATTCAGTGCAGTTCAACAGCATCACAAATTGCATCCTCCAAAATTATCATGTACTTAAATCAACATCTCTCCAGAAGAATTTCAATATAAACTGAACATAAAAAAATTCTGGAGGCAGGATTTATGTAGGGTTGTTGTATTAGACTGCAGTAGTTTTAGCTGGGTGAAGCTGATAAAGAACCCACAACTTCCAAAGTTGTGTGTCTTTATAGTGACACTTGACCAGACTCACTTGAGCATCTCTTCTCTTTCCTTTCAACACCTGACTTCAAAGCTGGGTGAGCATCACAACAGTCAAACCTTCAACCTCCAAATATCTCAAAAGTCTTTTTTTTTTTTTTTTTTTTTTTTTTCTCATCAAATCTCAGAACCTTCACCAAGTTACCAGAGGATTGAATCCATACAGTTTTGAACCCTGGTGTTTAAATTAAAGAGTCAAATTCTCTACGAAAAAGCACTCAAGAGTCTTGTTCAAATACCTCAGAGGGTTAGAGGGCTACTGTGGATTTCTGAGGTCTTGGGTTCCATCCTCAGGGTAGGAAGTGATTTTTGAAGGCCAGCAGCCACAGTAAGCACACAAAACCTCTACCAAAGAGGTCAGTTTTCTGAGCATATAGCTCATGGTGTTAGATGACTCCTTGGAAAGTTTGAGGTTGTGAGTTTGATCCTTTTGAGGCTCAGTGAATTTTGAAATACAACGCCCAGTGAAGTGAAGATTGAAAAATGCTCTGAGAGAAGGGACTTGGTGACACCAGGGGTTTGCTTGCCAATGCAAGGTGCCAGTGATGCGGACGCTGCACGGTTCAAATCCTCCTCATTGTCATTACCCAGCACAACAAAACCAGTCTTGCTGCTCTGGGTTCTGTGATTAATATAAATGATAAGAGACAATCTTCTTTTGATCCCTTTCAACTACGCTTTTTTCTTCTTTTTTTTTTTACAAACAGCACACCTCCAAAATGTCCAAACTGCCTTCCCCATATTTCAAGTTTAAGCAAGTCTACTCAGTTAATGAGAGATCGAGGGCAAGAGAAGATAACATTTACTTTGGTAAGGGATGATACCTCCACATTCCACACCTTCAGTTTTTGCACTCCCGTTCTTCCTGCTTTGGCACTTGATATACATGAACAAATGACAGATGGTGTTATGTTTCTGATGGGAATGAATTATTGCAGTTTAGTTTGCAGAAAAAGAATTAGGCTCCTACACAGCAAAAGCCTGAACCTGGTGGGAGTATAGTCTTACTGAAGGGTACGGTTAATATTAACTGATACTTAATATATTAACTGGTTTTTCAAAGGTGTATCCAGACCATAGTGACATGACTTAGTGACATGTATATGTTACACTTAATGTGTAGCATTAGAAATATTTCACTTTTCAAGCTGTTTTCCACATTTTGCCGAGTACAGGCATACGCACTTTACACATGTACAACACATTCAAGCTTGCACCCATGTGCAAACAGATGTTCACACAGAACCCACATGCACACGTACTCTCAGACAGGAGGGAGAGATGCACAGATGTCTGCGTTCTCACACACAGACACACACAGAATTACCATCATAATTTGCATGGACTGTGTTATACAATTCATGCCTGCATGATCCATTGGATATTAAAAGGGAGATCCCCGGGATCTTCAAAACCACACATATATTTTCAGATCAGTTTAATTATTACTTTAATAAAAACACATCCTTAACATTTCGAGCTCCAATTTCACATTCTAAAAAGTCACACCAAAACCAATGAATGACAACCTTTAATTTAGTTGGAAATGAGAATAAAATCCAGCTGTAAAACATCCCAAATGTTTGCAGAAATTCTTTCCCATGACTCATGTAAAATATTAATCTTTGTTTTCTTTCTCTCTCCGTCTTTTTTTTCAGCACAACGCCTCTTTTCCCAGTTTGGAATCCCACCCGGGTTTTTATCAAAAACATATACCTATTTGATAATACAACCATCTTGTTTTTTCCTTGCATTGCTCAAATAATTTAATCTAACATGAAATATCTGTTGAATAAACAAAGCGACATCAAAGCACTTTTTGTACTTTTTCAGATATAAATTGTTCTGTAATTACAGCCCATGGCATTTAAACAGTGTATAGAGCTATATGAGGAGGCATGTGCTTTTCATGTACCACATCAATCATGAATAATCAGCTGCATGCATTAACAAAGGAGACACATGAATTATTTCTTGCTGTACATTGCACATTTTGAAATACTAAAGCTGATACATTGGTACGTATACAACATTCATTTAACATTCATTTTGGCCTTGAGGATAGTTTTTGTCTGATATGATTGATTTAAGTGAGAGATGAACCCATCGGTGCAGCCAACCTTAGCAAAACATCAAAAATTGACAGAAAAATTTGTAGCCTGACAGAAAAATGAAGATTTAATTAGGTGTAATTGTCCAGTCAGAATGATTTAATCCACCAACTAGACCTAGATCTGTTGTTCGGAATGATGCTTTGTGTAGTGTTTTATCAGAAACCTCACAATATCATCTGTTCTCAGAAGCCTTTAGGTAATTCCTCATAAACTGTTAATCTATTTTTGAAATATAACATTATTTTATTAAGGGTTATTGTGGACATCTCAAGGACTTAAATGATACAAAATTGGCATTTTTAAAAAGACATTAAAAAAAAGGAAAAAGGTATAGCGTCACAGATGTAACATGGTTGGGTTTACTGACTGTAACTTGTTCAAAAAGAAAAGGTGATGAAACCAGCTTATTTAATGCAGCCATAGGACACAACAAGCTCACATACATATACAAAATACATATGAGCGTGAGAGAAAGACCAAGACAGACAACGTGAATGCAAGTAGACGACAGCTTTCTCCCACATGCACACACACACGATGGACACACACACACACACACAGCAGGGAGGCCCATGTGAACCGGGGCAGATATATGGCTGCAGGTCCATTCCCAGGCTCTGTGGGCTTTGGGGACTTCACTTACTGGTTTTCAGGCCCTGGTCTCTGTGTCTCTGCTGTCACCAGTAAAAAGAGAACAATCCAGTAAAACACCTGTGCTACACATCTAGAGAGCAGCGGCACTGCATGGGCCAGCTATTGAAAGGATGTTCAGAGAGAAGTCTACCTGGGCTTTTGGCCAAATTTGCTTGTGCCTCAGAACTTGATCTCTAAAAGGAGTACCTTTTTATTATGTTTTTGTTTTGTTTTTTAATATATTTTTACAGAAATGTAATTCAATTAAATCAAAGTGTTTTTTGTAATAGTAGTTTTTGGATCACATTCATGTATGCCTGCAGTCCATATTGTAAATCTATCACATTACATCTATTGCATGTTTCTTTATCCTTATGCACGGGAACTCCTGAGGTTTTTCATTTTTCCCCTGTTGGAAGATTTTTTTTTTTTTTTGGTGGTGGTGGTGGGGGGGTCCTTATCTGCTTCCAGTAACAGAGATCAGACCGTACTGTATGTTGAAAGGATTGTAAAGCCTCCTGAGGTAAATTTATTTGTGATATTCCTAAAGATGAGTTGATCTGACAAGACTGTATTCATCACTTTTGCATTTGTCGTTTCACTGAAAACACCTGGTGGCTTACTGTGAGAAGTCTTTGTATGGACTGGATGAGAAACAACGCTTCGACACTGTAAAATGAACCAAGTAGTTAAAAATGACCGTTCTTCAACCTTAACCTGTGTCATGGTGCAAATGAGTATTTGGATTGTGCAGGCTGGAAAACTAATACCATATTCAGGGAAAATTAAGTGGCCTGTAAAAATGTAAAAAAACAACCTTATTAAATGAAAACGCTGTCGTGTAAGAGACAGAAACTTAACTGAAGCAAGCACTCACAGATAAAAATAAACACATAGCCCTTCAAATTTACATAATGTGCCTTCAAGAGTCCCCTAAAACTAATAAACATCTCAGGAGAGTGAAGCATGTGTTAACAGACTCATTATGGGCTGAGTGTTAAACTGACCTATGTATAGTAACCGTGGCATCTCTGCAATTTCGACTGCTTTAAATACTTGAGCATGCAAACTGTTTAAGACAGTGAAGTGACTGATGTACTGTGACTACAGACACAAGATGAACCTGTTTGTTCTCATCAGACATACTGTACACATTTAATTATAGTTTATTGAGGAATTCAAGTGAACTACAAAAGCTTTTCAAATATTTTCACAACTGTGGCTCTAAAACTGGACCTCACTATAGATGTCTTGAGTTTAAGAGCTGAGGAAGCATCATTATTCTGAACACATTACACCCTTCTGCTTTATCACTGAGACATGTTCAGTTGATTAATTAAATTTTGGACAATTATCAGAGAGGTTGTTACAAATTTTTCTTCGATTCCATGAATACGCATATGTAACATGACAAAATAACAAAACATATGGAAACTGATGCTAGAGGGATGGCTCGGCTGCCTGTCCTTTACTAACACAAGACTGCCATCTAATGACAGAAAGACCACACACACAAACACACTGCCTGTAGACTTTCATTTAAGGGACTTTGTTTTTAATATCACACACAGGCACCAACAAACACATGGCTCAAGGCAAAGACAAATGGTTTTCACACAAACAACCATTTAATGTTACTGTGACTGAGATCAGACATCAGACTGCAACAGCGTTCAAGCATTTTTTTTAATAGTTAACTAGTACACCACAGATCTGAATTCTCTTAATTTCATGTAGAATGAAATTACCATGTTGAGTTTCATGTAATGTTAAAATTCACATTCTAAATATTATATGTATTGATTATTCTTACAATCATTTCTTTGTATTTTAACCAGTGCGACAAAAGGTGCACAACTTTCGAGCAACGCTCGATTTTTATTTTGGAAGAAATCATGTATTTATTTTATATCTCAGTGTATGACATCATTTAGACACATTTCCAAAATATCTTCCAAAAGTATTCACCTTGTTCATCCATTACTGAAATGCCTCATAGGAATTTACCTCTCAGTTTTATTTATTTTTGCTTTATCTGAATGTAACTCATCCAATATGCTTTGGCTGCTTTGTACACAACTTGTGCAATCATCCATTCACACAAATCCAAGCCACATGCATTCATTACATTTTAATCTAACTGTAGAAATGCATCAAAAATCTATGAATACCAAAGTAATAATGAGGAGACAGACACTGAAGACACTGCACACGGAGAAGATATAAAACTATTAAACTATGGTAAGTGCATCAGATTTATGTATTCAGCTAAACCTTTGGAGTAATTTTAAGGAATTAAAATGAGGCACAGGGTTAAAAAGTTAAACTTAATCCCTGTTTATTTTTTAATCACAGTGCTATTAAGCTTTAAATATTTGAAGTTGAATATATCTGCATGAAGACCTATTATATGAAACTAATCCTTTGGTGCAAAAGGCCAAAATTCTACCATTTTAAAATGTTCCTCTTAACACAACATGGCTACCACTGTGGTAAACTTATCACTGCTTCAAATTTCAAAGTGGAGTCTCCTCAGTAATTCCCTGGATCTCACAGCCAACAACAGGGACTCTTCCCCAAGTATAATCCTCCAAGGGGAGTCGGGTAGACCCTTCTATATTTATTTGATCACATTTGGTACTCAGTGGTCATTCCAATTCCCTATACACTCACGCACGTATATACACATGAAACGATCTGAACTCATCATTCCATTCTTTCCATCTCCTGCCTCAATCCACCCTCCTTTCCTTGAGACTCAAATATGAAAGTAGTTCAGAACACTTCTGCTCTGTGACAATATTTCTTTGAATTTTGTGCTATTGAAGTTTAAAGTTCTGTGAGAGGGTGTGTGCTGCTGGCTTCTGTGCCGTGGTAGCTAATGATGTATCACTCAGTATGTTGAACAAAAGATTTTGTTGCAAATCACTTTTTGAAAAAAAATATGTTCTATGATGTGACAATGCTTTGTTTAATTATTTGTTAGGGTTATTTTAAAAAAAAAAAAAAAAAAAGCAACCTGACGAGGTTTAGGAACAGATAATGTCAGATTCATTCAGGATACAAGAACTTCGTTGTCACGGTTACTTGAGGTGAAGGTAACAAAATGATTGTGGTTGTAGAAAAGTAAGGTTGACTGACAGTTTGAAACAGCATGTGAACAAATGTCTCCTGTCACTCCAAGGTGCAAAACTGGACAGAAGCTGCAGTCACTGGGAACATTGGGAGATGAATGAGAGCTTAATGTGGGATTCAGCTGAAAGTGAGTAAATATAAGAACCTAATGAAAGTATTGAAACTTTCACTACCACATTTACATTCACCAAATATGGAATAGCACACAGATTAATGGAAATATTTCATACACACATATGTGCAGGAAAATATTAAACTTGCATGTAGGCAAGCTCCCGTATCAACTGTCCCAGGCCTTGTGAACCTTTAGCTGTTAATAAAAGGTATTATACCATCAGGCCAGCACACTGCCACAGTGACAACACACACACACACACGCACACATACAAATGACAACAGATGAGAAAAGTGACACAGCTGACCTCGAGTTGCAGGTCACTGGCAGGTCAGCCACTCAGCGGACCGTCCTCCTCATCACACTCATCTTCTCAACCCCTACATCAAATGCTACCTTTTTTATTTGCTCTGTGATTAAATGTAGATTTGCAGTAATAAAAACACAGGTCGTGAGGTAATAAAAACCATGAAAGAAGGTGTGATTTGAAAAACATCACAGGGCTCGTAAAAATATCAATGTCAGCAGCCAAGCAAACCCATCCCCATGTATTTAGTTTTTTATTTTACTTGTGTTT
>OMNW01032257.1:0-12257 GCA_900303245.1 Selene dorsalis
CATCTGAAGTGTCTCTCTGCTGACTTTCTTTCATGTCCTGCTCTCTCCGAACAGTGTCTGCGATTTGACATTCTGTTATCGATCTTTACTCTTTAGTGTGTGAGAGTGTGTGTTTATGGGAGAAAGAGACACAGACAGAGAGGGAGAGAGACAGAGGGAGAGAGAGAGAGAGAGAGAGAGAGAGCTTTTTAGCCTGGGGATTCAAACTCAGGAGTGTGTGTGCATTTGCAGGAGACAGGCTTGAACAAGATGAAACAGAAATCTTCCCTCAAACCATCCATGCATATTTGGAAAAAAAAAACTATAAAAAAACTTTCCCTGCACAGCATAGATTTATTTTAATTATCCTATTTCCCCAAACTTGGACACGTAGCCACTCATTCGTCGGCATTCAGCGTGGAAGTATTTTCTATTTTTTGCTGACAGCTAAAAAATGCCAACATGAAACTTAAGTTGTTCCACGACAGTGAAAATGACATCATCATCCACCGTCCCGGTCAAGTCATCCCTACCCACAGATGGTTATTTATGGTGGCGTCCACCCTTGAAAACACCAGCATTGGCTGAAGTATGTGCCTTGTGGTTTGAATGGCAGTCTGTTTGAGGTCTTTTCATTAAGCCTGGTATCCTGTTTCTCACGTCAAAGGATTATGGATCTATGAGCAGAGGGTTTTTGGTCCAAACTGTGGAAGTGCAGTCAGGGCTGGGTATCGAAGATCTGTGCTTTTTATGTGCTGACTGAAATGTTCTCAATCAGCTTCTCAGGATGGTTTATTTCCTCTTTTTCATTTTCTAAATCTGTCGAATTTTCCAATTTTAGCCTTGATTTTAGTGTTTTCAATAGTTAAGCATATTTTCACAATTAACAAAGTAAAAGTTAAAAGAAAACACTGAATCTGTTGTACTTTTTGTACCAACATCAGACCTTACTGCCTGCATCTGTATTGGTGTCCTGTGCATCTATTTAAGACTCTCTGTCTGAAAGACGATCCTTGATTTGCATTGTATTATCTTGCACTTAGTCTTTGCATGTTCCTCTGTGGCTAATGGACCTGAAGCACAGGAACTGCGTACACTCCTCATTGGGAAAATGATGCTGAACCTCCCAATGGGAAACCACTGAGCTAATAGGATACCTGCTCACCGTGTGGCTGAAAGTTGCAACCTTGAAGAAGATTTCAGTGTTTTCTGGTTGTTTTGGCTGTTTCCACCTGTAGTTACAGGTGGTAACAGCAAGTGTGGTTCAATCCTTCAGTCAGGGAATTCTGGGGCCAGCAAAAACAAAGTGTTGACATTTTGATGAAAAGGTCAGGCAGCGACTGGACTCTTCCAGTCAGTCTGTGGGCAACTGTGAACTGAGTTTATACTGCCAGGTATGGAGTCACAGCACCTGGCTGACATGTTGGAGGTATACGGCCTGCAGCAGCTCCTCATCTAAATAACTCACACTGCATTGTCTGGTTTTGTAGATGCGTTTTTTGATGCACGATAGTGGTACGTGCGAGGCTTACTGGTAATTAACGCATTGAATTTCGTGTGATTACTTCTTAAATCAGCTTGTGTTGATTTCCCACTGCAGCAGTAGGAAATGTTTGATTTGTATTAGTTTAAACTTCATACAAGGCAGACACCCTGTTTGTAATACAAAAATATTGAAGTGATCAATCAGAGCTGCCGTGGGCTCAGTCACTATTGTGGTTACTAATTCGGTGATAGATAGGAAGTCAACAGCAAATGTTCGCATCGATACATGGCTGAGATAAGTTTGGTTTCGATGTCTTGGTAATTTTGGACGATCGCCACCAACAGATGATTCCACTTTATTACATCTTTGGTATCAGTTGTTTTTGCTCATGTTTCGAACAGTGACAATAACAGCGTACTACAAAGACAGACCTTCAGACAGGTCATAAATAAACTCCCCAGGTAACTTGGTAGAGAAACAAACTGAGAGCAAACAGTTGGTTGTAAAAGTCCACCGCAGTCAACACACCGACTTCCTGGTCCGATATACTGTACGCCTTTCCTTTTTGTAACCGTGGATTATTACTTTTCAGTTTTACTTCCAGATAAAACTATCCATGCAATCCACGTGTCTCTGAACTAAATCGTCTCAACAGATAAAAACCACGACCATGGCCATGAAAATGAGGCTCGTTTAAGTGTCAGTCATGTCTTCACATCTATACCAGATTTAGAAAATAATCATTTTTGCTCATTTTCTGGTGCTTGAAATAGGCTGAAAAAATTTTAAACACTGGCAAAGCTGTTACAGTGGGTATTTAGATGAACAGATGCTTCAACCCAGTGCAAAATATAGAATGAGAAAACCCAATGAGGTGCAGTTTTACAATACATAACACACAATGAAGTTGACAACAAGTGTTTTTTTTGTTCATTCATGAGTCTAATGGTGCCATTCAAATCCTCCACACCCTGCCCATCAGACTCCTGTGTATGTTAATCATTAATACACCTGTGAAACACCCACTAAGAATAATGGACGACTGTGAGCTAATCCTGGAGATCTGAATGTCCAAAAGTGATGTTGGACGAAACGACCAAGTGAGGCAGAGAATTTGGACATGTTTGGACTTTGCCATGGCACTGATGCCGTTCTGGCGAAAGACAAACCAAGATGTGTTGTTAATGTGTGCGTGAGTTTGTGCATGATAGCATCTGTAGAAACACACCCTCTCCTAGATGTTGTAACTTGATTCAGTTTTTTTTGCAGCACCGTAGAAAACGTCAGTCCGTAGTTTGTTCTTTATAGGTCATTCAGAACATATGTTCATGCTGTGTGCATGCACAAAGCCAAAAGATTCTCCTTGTAAACAAAGTGACTCACACACACATGCACATACAGAAGGACACACATGACCATATCCTGTCTTTATCCTTTCATACTCATTCACAGTTGCACATATACCAATATAGCTGCTATTGGATTACCAGTGTGGCTGTTATCCTATTACAAGACAGGGCTTCTAAGCTGTCTTCTGTGTATGATATCAGACAGTCAGACGCACACAATGGACATGTGAACACACATACTGCCTCAGCGTATCTTAACACCTGTACATTCCTTGTCTTGAGTTTCACTGTGAGCGTTTACAAAATATTACATCTGCAGATTGAGACAGAGCGCGGCCAGCGAGCGCCTTATATAGCGGATTCTCAGAGTAGGTTCGGTGTCACCAGGTCAATATCTTTAGGATGAGAGGGAGCCATGAGTGGTTGCAGAGACACAGTTGCAGATACTGATGATGGTCCACTGATGGGACCAGTGTTTGGATTAGCAGATTTCATTCTGCTTCTTTTCTTCATAGTTTCAGGCTCTACGCTGCTTAAGTAACTGACATCTTGACACCAAGGTGTAAACTTTGAACTCCCTCTCCTACAGCAGCGGGCCAAAGAGAGGAGTGGCTTTTAGTGTGCATGTTTATGAGTTATGAGGTGCTTAAAACACTGCCTGTAGGTGAGGGATAGGTGAATGCTATGCACATACATAGACCCACACCACGGCCACGGCCGAACAAACCAGATGTACGCTATATCTCTTTTTTAAAATCATATCTGTGTTTTCAGTTTAGTTTTATGACTGTTTTTACAGCCCCCTTATTGCGGTTGCTGCCTTGACTCACTGGTCATGGACTTAAATAAATTTCCCTCTGACAAAAAAAAGGACTGCATCTCCTTTTTTGTCAGATTGTGCCAGACACAAAGCCTGTCAAAGAAGTTCTTGTGAATAAAATATATTTTTTTCCTGCTGTCACTGAACGTGCCTGACTGTTTTTTGATCAGTGAGAAGCCGGTGTAAAAATAGCCACAATAGTGTTTTCATCATCAGTTCTGCGAGGAGCAGGGAGAGACTCTGCCCACCATGCAGCCTGCTGTGTACCTGCTGTAAGACACAGCTGAGAGGAAGCTGCCACTGGCCTGATTACGACCTGATTTAGACGTGACAAGATGTCTTAGCTTTCTGCCCTGGAAGCTTCTCTCTCTGGGCTTGTAAGCCTCAGCAGAACATAAATGCTGATTTCCACAACCCAGATATACTCTGGTTGGGAAGTGCACGAGCACAGCTTTCAGTCCTATAGCAAAATACGCACCCCCTGGCTGAGGCATTCAAATCGTCAAACGCTGAAT
Source organism: Selene dorsalis (assembly GCA_900303245.1). Taxonomy (NCBI): domain Eukaryota; kingdom Metazoa; phylum Chordata; class Actinopteri; order Carangiformes; family Carangidae; genus Selene; species Selene dorsalis. Next base: position 4,150 of record OMNW01032257.1, read on the forward strand.
TAAAAAGTATGTGACAGTTCATATCTGTCAGGGAGTCAATTTCTCTCATGCCCTCATGCGTGTCGGCTTTATTAGTTGTTAAAGGAGAAGTTCCGTTTTTTGCAACCTGGACTTTATTTCTAGCATAAAATACGTTCATTTACTCACCCAATATAATTTTGGTGTAACTTGGAGTCCTTCGGACGATATTCAGATCCATTCGAGATCTGAGTATATCCATATAATGGAAGTGATGGGGCATCGTCAGTGCAAGCTCTAAATAAGACATTATCTGCCGTGAAACTCGTTCATTTCACCAATATTTTGTTATGAATCGCCCCTGTGAGTTCGAAGCGGTTCAGAGTTGCCTTGTTAGTGTCATCCAGGGTTTTTATACTCTGGTTTTCCTAACATAACTACTCCGATGACGTCACTGCCGTACGCCACCGCAGCACGGCTCACTCACTCTGTGCTAACCCTAACCCACCAAAATTGTATGGGTGAGTAAATGAACGTATTTTTACATTTCCTTTAACATACTCAAGCTCCTATAAGGAAGTTGCCCTTAAACATTTGTTGTGTTACGTACAACAGAGCATGTGGCCTTTCTTTCACAAAGACAAAGGAAGACAATGATCAGTTATGTATGTCGGAAACTTTGCATTGTAAGGCGTGTTATCAGAGACATTTGAGTTTACATTATTGGAATAGCTTCACAACTGCACAGATGACTCAACAGGAATGCATCTTAGGAAATCTGAAGCATACAGGAAAAGGTCAGGCACAGCTGCAGTGATTCATTAATAATTTGATTACAATAAAATTAAACTGTTTTATAGGCTATAGGTATAATATATGATACAAAATACAAAATAATGTAAAACATTTAGACAATCATGGTCGTCAGAGGATGAATCTCTTGTGATCCATTTTCTGCTGCAACACCATCATGTTCATTTCATTTTAAATTTTCAGAATTTTAAATGAAAGTTGTTTTCTTTTCAACTTTCAGCTTCTGACTTGATTGTCATGACGTCATCTGGTTCATACACTGATGAATCCCCTATGATGAACCACTGTCCTTTATTAATGTTAATTTTAGCATGCTAGTGTGCTAGTAGAAACATCATAACCTACTTGCTGTATGTTTGTCAGTGTGAACATGTTGCCCTTGTTAAGGTGACTCAAAGCGCAGTCACAGAGCTGTAGTCGTAACAGAGTCGTATTATTCAAATTTGATATGATGCCTTTGTCAGTGTTTAGTTTTTTGAAGCGGGAAAAATGTGGAACAAATGCTGAATTTGGTTAACGATGTGTGTGTGAACACTGCAGGAACAGCTTCATGGATGATCATGTGGATGTGACAGATTAAGTCTCAGGGGCACTCAGACTCTTATACACCTGAAAAGCTCTTTGTCAGGTGAGGAAACATTCCTGTGTGACAGTACGAGGCTCTCAGTGATGGCCCTGGGGGTAGAAGTTGAGAGGTGGTGGAGAAAGCTTAGATCTGGGGAATCATGATCTCCAAGCGTCCATTTCTGTCACTCTCTGGGATTCTCCTTTTTTTTCTTAGTTTCTCCACTCTGCTTCTTTCCAGACGGCGCTGCTGCAGCCACACCTGCTTCATGCTAAGCAAATACTGTTATTTTTACTTCCCTCACTGTGATGTCACATGTGGTTGTATTTATTTAGCCACCAATTGAATCACCAGTGAGCAGTCCACATAAATCAGCACAATGATGTCACTCTTTTTAGGGGCAGGATTGTTTGTAGGTGACGTATGATTTCAAAGAAAACAGATCCTTCTGGTGCATTTATACGTCCTCTGTTGTGTTGCCCCCACCATCTCTTTACTCTCACTGTGTCTGCTCTACGTCGTTGTTTGGGTTCTTTCTTTTTCTTTTTCTTGTCCATCACTCTACTCCACCCCTAATTTATAAGTAATGACCATGCAGCAGGCAGGCAGGAAGCCAGGCAGAGTAGCAGAGCAGACACACTGGCTGGCCGGACCTTGTCCCTGTGGACCACAACCACTCAATGTATCTCTCACAGTAATGACATATGCATTGACTGGCTTAAGGAAAGTGGCTAAAAACAGTCTCAATATTTGTCTCATTGATGTGCCTTTCTGTATTTATATAGTGTTTGGCTCTTGATTAAGGGACTTATTTTATCCCAAAGGCCAAGAAATGCTAATAAAGGAAAAATCCTGAAATCAGTTGCGATTGTGTTGTGGACATGTTTTGAACAAATCCCTTGCAGTCTGGGCATTCATCCTAATTGGACGGTAAAACCTGACGTCAGGTTTTGCGCAAATCTCGCAGAGATCTCATTACCGAGCGTTCAGAGAGACTGGAAACTATGTGAAATCTCGGTGGTGGATTATAGCGGGACCCCTATAGCTCACGTTGTGCAACTTCGCAGAGGTTCAGCATGGACATATGACATTATAACATTGTAAGGATGTTCTAAAATATGGAACAGCATAATATGTCTCATTTAATTCTAATCTAAAGTGAATGTTTGTGTGAAATTTGAAGAAATTCCCTCCAGGAGCTCCGGAGATATCACACTCACTTCACTAGTGTGATACATTTCATACATTCAAAATGATTGATTTGAATGTAAATTTGAGGATGCAGCACGAGATCGTGTCTAATAAATTTATTTTTAGATATGAAAATCTTATTTTCTTTTTGAAGAAGAATCTAAAGAGAAAATCACTGTAGTGCTAACACTGTATCCTGACACTATCACTATTGTTCTGTGGTACCTTTTGATGCTCACCAGACATGTTTACACATTACACCCCCCATCTAAATCACTTATGTTTCTTTTTCAATGATTTTTACATCATATTACACATATGAATCCATCACACTGACTAAGTATGTTTGGTTTGGATGCAAATTGTAAATTTCTTTCCAAAAGAAGTGATAAGTCATCCATCAGCAACTGTCAGATATCGAGAAGCCCAGTGATTGTCTCACCACTTTTTAATAAATCTGAAACACAAGAAAAGCAGAATAGTTAGAATCTTAAAAAACAACAACATCAAAACTCACATTGTTACCATGTAATGGGAATAGAAGTGGGACTAAAATACGGCCCTGTGGAACACCACAAGATTAAGTGTAAGATGGAGCTCAGCAACATAATTTGAGATAAGTTGAGTGAGTATGTGAGTATGTGTGTGTGTGTGTGTATGTGTGTTCAAGTTTACACGTTACTTGAATATTGGATTTCTATACATCATAGATTCATTTGTTTTTTATATTTATTTTTTAATAGAAAATGTCAATGTCTCCATTTTCAACTGCTAGAACAGCTCATTTTTTTCTCTTCATATCTGAGACCTTTTTAGATTCAGCCCAGAAACAGGCGAAGGTGTCAGTTTTATGTAATTCTGGTATGATGTCAGTGTGTCATCAACAGGTTTTTTCTCTGTCTATTTTTGGTGGGAGATTTGCACCATGTGTGGAAAAATAGGCAAGACAAGTACATTTGCAGTAAATATCATCCAAGTCAGGGAATGAAAAGCCACTTTATGAAAGGGATGTAACTCAAAGCAGATGGAAAAGCCATATTGCTGTTTTCCTTTATTATCTTAGCATTATTTTTCTGTTTTTAAGTATGCGTCCATGATTGTAAAGGCTTTTTAACTTTTGTGCTCAAAAAAGACAGTGTCTTGTTACGGTGTGATGCCAGTGCAGAGTGACTGCTGCTGGTGTTTTACAAAATTGGTCACTTGCTGTGTTTGCATGTGAGAAAGTAGCAGGAGTACTAACACCTATAAAATTCCCCCGTCACAATAACTGTGTGAGATGGATGATTCTCCTTGACTGACCTCTCCTCTCCTTCTCCTCCCCTCCCTTACTCCCTCCCTCCCTCTGTGCTCTCTCAGATGACATGGCGTCCTCAGTACCGCAGCTCCAAGTTCCGCCACGTGTTTGGTAAGGCCGCCACCAAGGAGAGCTGCTATGATGGCGTGCCAATCACACGCAGCGTTCAGGACAACAACTTCTGCGCTGTCAACCCACGTTTCCTGGCAGTCATCACTGAGTGTGCCGGAGGAGGGGCCTTTCTGGTCCTGTCCATCCATCATGTGAGTGTCTGCACCTCTTAGTTGAAATTGCAGACTAGTGTCTGTTTTGTCAGATCCAGTGGTCCAGTTTTTTTTTTAGGCCAATTAAAAATCAGCCAGTACCCCTTCCTCAAAAGCACCTCACTTTTTCACAATCATCCATCCAGAGGAACTCATGATAAATTAATAACATTTTACTTTTACATCAATCTATACATTAACACATGGGAGAAAATGGCTACACACATGGTGACAAGAGTAGATGAGATGAATGTAGCTATACAGGCTGTTGAAAGTTTAGGCACAGAAATATTTCATCTTAGATTGGTGCATCTTTTTTCAATAATTTTGAAAAAAGCTCCGTTTAAGGTTTCTTCCTGATTTTCCTACTGCCTTGTCATGAAGTGATTGCTCTCTGTGGGTTTCTCTCAATAATAAAGTAATAAAGTCTTGACCTCAACTGCCTTGAGATAATGTATGTTATGATTTGGCGCTATAATGAAATGGAATTGAATTGAGTGGTCAGTACCAAACAAAACAAAATAATCCTCCCTTCAAAACAGAAAATGCCTGACATAAAGCCAGTGTCAGACTTAATATTAAAGTGAAATTGAATGGCAGTTCAGTCTGAACATTACTGTAGTAAACAAAATGTACAAATATGAAGGTTTTCTAGAGTTATTATATATATATATATATAAGAGTTATTGTGGCATCTGTGTCTGTTTTTGTTGGGTGATTTGAGATTTTCCCTGAGCAATCGCAAGCCCTGTGTAGAAAATACACTATAGTAAATACTCAACTGACTTCAGGTTATTCAAAAACAAAATTGTCTCTGTTTTAATGGTGGCAGTTTAAGTCTGAAGTGACTAAGGAAAAGGAAAGGCAAAAAAAAACAACAACGAGTCTTTATGCTCCTGCACACAGCACACACTGCACACCTGGAAAAGACAGCTCTGCTCTCACAATATAAATAGCACAGCAGCAGTGGAGCCACAAGAATCTCTAAATACCAGGAAACCCCTGGCAGCTCATTCACCACAACCTAAACATCACATGTGGTCCCCACCATTATTCTAATCTTATCTTCCTGACCAACGTCTGCTCATAAGTGTTTCATCCAGCACTCTTCCAGACATTATTTATGGATATTATCGGATCTACCAGTGTTATCAGTAACAATACTGATCTCTCGACTAAACTCAGCCTGGCTGCTCCACTCGTGTGCAGGCACAATTTACAGTCCCATTGTATATCCTCAGCACAGAGTGATTCATCAAGCCGAACACCTCTCCCTCCGCTCTCCCTCTCTCCGTCTGTCTCCATCTTTTAAATCATCTTGGTGAATTATGACCACCTTCCTGGCATGGGCAAGAGTTGCATATGAACTTAGGAATGACATAACTTATCTTTTGACCACCTCTTCCCCTCCTGTCTCGAAGAAGTGAAACTTCTGAACTCCCCCCTCTCTTCCTCCCACTGCCTCCACATCCCGCCTATGTGTGTGTATGTGTGTGTGCACACTTACAGATAAGCTATAGTTCTGTGGAGAACATAGTTAACACATGAGAACAGGAGAGCTGTGTTCTACTTAATGTACTGCCTGCGATGGGTTCGCTGGAAGCACATACAAATGTTACATCATTCCTTTGTTCCAGATACACCTTACCTGCACTGTAATGTAGCCCGGAGGTGTGTGTGTGTGCATGTATGCGTCAGTTGAAAAAAGGTGTTGTTCAATACAAACTGGATAATAAGGGCTATAGTAAAGTAGAGGATCTCAAGGAACATAAAGCACAAATTACAGTGTGTGTCTGTGTCTGTTTCATTTTAATGTCATGGAGGATTTGAGAGTATGCAAGAGCCAACACTTTACCTAACACGCACAGATCAACCTGTCCTGTTTCCCCTACTTGGATACATCTGGTTGTTTTAAAAGCATGAAAAATGTATTTAAAAGGCAATTTTACCAATTTATTTATTTTATTGTGGCGACATTTTTTTTGTTTTTATTATGATAGAATAGTGAATTGAAGCAGGTAAGCAGGACAGATTTGAACCCATGGTACTGCAGTTAGGAGAAAGCCTACATGGCTACGTGTTCTACCAGGTGAGCCAACAGGTCTATGTCACAGATCTTCACACATTTTACACAGAGGCTTTTATTTTAGGCTCAAAACCCATTAAAACCAACCTGACTGTGGATCTCATTGCTTCTGCTCACACTAGAGAGTGAGATAGTTCACTAAGGAGTTAGTGGAAAAAACAGTGCACAATGTGGGCTGCAGTGACTTTGGTTAGGTGGATGTTTGCTAACGTGTCTGCCACAACAACCGTACTGGGTGAGAATCTGTCAGTGGCGTGTTTACAACTTGTTTTGCTGCTGATAAGTGGCCAAAATCTCAGTTAATTCTGCTTTAAGCTCTGTACATTGTCAGACTGCAGCCTTCGCTCTCCGGACTCTCTGCTCTGTTCTTCACCATGGTCACATACAGAGCTAGTCAGAGAGCTTTCATGTGGGCGGCTGGGTCCACTTGGATTTTACTCCAAAAAAACTCTGAAATTACAGACACTGGTCGGCTTAAACGATTTTAACATGAACTTTCAAAGGACCCCAATGTCCAAGTGCAGTCCTTCCAAAAGTATAGTTTTAATTCTTTTCCTTTCCTTAACCTTTTACCTTCTATGTACGTTGGTACTATGCTGCTTTGCGTACCATAATTATGCTGCTATTTTAGCCAGGATCTCCGGGAAAACACATTTTTGTTTCAAGAGACGTCCCAGTTAAACAAAGGTCAAAAACCTGTTTGATGTCTCATATCCACTGTTATGAAATTACACAGTACACAAAGTACACAATATCACAGATTGACATCTATTAAACACCCAGGTAGATACATTAGTATTTTATTAATCAATAAACCAGTCAAATATGGTAGGTATGAAGCAAACACAATAAATAAAATATCAGTAATCACAATAAAGAAAAAACAACCTGAGAACAGGACAGTATTCTCTAACTTTATGATGTATTATTAGAATAATACATAATTTACCTGGTTAGTACTGTTGCCTCACAGTAAGGTTCTGGGTTTAATACCCAGGCCTGGGGCCTCTCTGTGTGAGTTTCCACGTTCTCCTTGTGTCCAGTGTCCAGTGTTAAACATTATATATTGACTGGGGACTCTCAAGTGCCCATAGGTGTGAAAGTGATTGAGGCTGCTTGTCTCTATATCCATCCACATCCACATCCATCCATCCAGTGGATGGATGTGGATGTGTTGTTGACACTGATGAACACCCAAAATGTCCTTACGTCGCATGTACATTGTGGTGTATGTAATGCATGTAATTCTAATAATGCAAATAATAATTACAGTAACTAAAGGGTAATCAGTTCCTTTTCTTTATTTTTGTGTTGTCCTCTATCAGACGGGTAAATTGGACCCTCACCAACCCAGAGTTTCTGGCCACAGAGGCAACGTGTTAGACATCAAGTGGAATCCCTTCAATGACTACTGCATCGCCTCTGCCTCAGAAGACACAACGGTTTGTATACACACACACACACACACACACACACATTTCTGTATGGGCATTATAGTGAGCTCCAGGTAAGTGTGCAGATGGAGTGAGGACCACCCTTTCTGCTACACTTAGAGAGAAGTACTTGTAACTTTGCCCACTAGATGACCCCTTGATTCAATGTCCCACCTCAGATTCTTTAAGAAACAAAGTGAAACAATCAGCATTAAAACACATGACTAGTGAAGTGAGGGCTTTTTCATGGGCGCCATTTTGGATTAGTGTATAGCTAGACTTTTTGACTTGTCACTTTTCAAGTCTTTGAAAGGAAATTAGCCAGAGTTCAAAGCCATGTAAAGTCAAATACAGCAGATGTCGTCGGAAGCGTAGGAACATATCAGTTCCCGGTCCCTGTTCTGGTCCCTGTCTGGATCCCGGATCTGATTCCAATCCCGGTCCCGGTTCCGATCCCCGTCCCGGTCCCGGTTCCGGTTCGGGTCCCGATCCCGGTTCGAGTTCC
>OMNW01032258.1:0-12500 GCA_900303245.1 Selene dorsalis
GTATTGTGTGCTTGTTGCTGTAACCATGGTGATGAAGGTTCTCCAAGGAAGGAAGGAACCTTAATTGGTTCCATAAAGTTAGATTTATCAGGTTAGCTTAGGTGAGATAAGCTCCTCCCCCACATATTTATTATTGCAACTATGATGAAGGTACAGTGCTCCTGCCACCACTGGGTTGGTATGTTAGAAAACAGTCCTATAGGTACAAAACAACTGATATGGGAGTTCAGGTTGACTGATATATATGTAAATTCCCGATCTACTCTACTGTAATACACTGTTCTTTGTGAGATCACCTACTGTGGGAAAAGGTATTTCTCACAAATCCCATCAATTGTTGACATAAATGCGATCATGTGTGATTTGAATATTAAAAACACACACAATTAGCAATCAGTTATGCAGTAATGTAGTATTTAAGAGCAGCTGCTTCCCTCCTGTAACAGAAAATATTCACAGGTTATGTCTCCGAGTCTTGAGGAAAATGACAAAACAGCAATTTTGTACAACATGTAAAAACAACATGAACATTCAAACGTATGTATAATATATTGTAAAACACTACTCTGTGATTGCATCTTATTAACTAATATAAAATCTGTCAGGCAGTGCCTCTTTTCCATTCTCAGCTGCGTTGTGTGTTGTGTGAGCACAGCTCATATGACAGCTGGCCCAGGACTCAGTATGTGTGTGTTATGTGTGTGTGCCTGTTTGTGTGTGCTTCCTGAGTTCTGACCCTCATATATCAGGGCTACAGACTCAAATTACCTGTCAGAACAAACAGACACACACACACACAAACACACACTCACACAGAGAAAGAGAGAGAGTGAGAGGGATAAATAAGTGCTTAAGTCTTTTAAGGCACACTGTTCACCACAGCAAGGTGAGCAGGACACAGTAAATCGGTCATGACAGAACATTCTCCAAAGGGGGGATATTTTTCATGTTTCTAACATACACACACATGCGAGCACAGACGCACACAAACCCTCAGACGCGCACATACCATAATTTATATGGAGCACAAGTTGTCACTTGTCTGATTGCTGCACTGGCCAGCTCTCTTAGTCGGTCATTTGTCTCCTGTTTTTATTTAATTTTATTTTTCTATTACTCTGCAAAACATATTCATCTTGGATGTGTCACGGTGGATTTATCATCACAGCTGTCACAGGGCAGCGTGAGTGAGGTAAAACTTCAATGAAAGACCACACGGCATGGTTCGAGTCACCAGAACAACAAACTTTTCTGTGATTTCAGCACTGACTATCAGTTTTATTCTGATCAAACTAAGTTTATCTCTGTTGTGACACATTTTTGGCTCAGTTAAGGACAGATGCAGCTTAGTCACTGTAAATCAAAGTGTTATCACAAATCACAGTCCTGAGTCTGAGAGGTCTTCAAGCAAAGAAAAGCATGCATTTTGCACATGGAAGCTGATCACTAGTAAAATGACAACTTGTTTACAAGACAGTAGATCCACAGAAAAAATAAAACAAGCCTGGCTATTGTGATCATAGTCTATAATCTGGTGCTATACATGTGTACTTACAGCCCATAAACCACCTCTGAGTGTGTGTGTTCACGTACGTGCACTCACTGGTTATGTTCTACTATCTCCCTTGACAGCTGTTGATGGTCTAACAACTCCCACTGGCTCCTCGCCCCGACCCAAGCTTGACCAATCATGTTTCTCATGTCCTGGCCCTGAAACGCTATTGGCTGGGCTCTCTCACCCACAACAGAGCCATCTGTGGCTACTCATCACCTGGGTAACAACCTGAGGCAGCAGAGCATGCTGGGAACAATGTCAGCTGGCTCCAGATATCTGGTAATTCTTTTCGGTTTACCTGTGTTTCCTGACAAAACGAGAGCTATATCTGTATTATTGCCATTTGAAGTCCTGCTGAGGTTATTAAAGTTGCAATCAGTCATACTTCACTGTCTCTTTGCACAAAATGACCATAATTTACAAGTGGGAGCTCATAAATGTTGCTGAACAATGCCAGTTACGCCTCTGTTCCTTCAGTGACTACTGCGATTTTAAGCTCTCTAAACAGACTGAGTCAAGAGTCAGCCCGGCAGTAAATGCTCTAATCTCCCAGGCTTCCTTAACTACTCACAGTGCACAATGCATCTTGTTTGTTTTCAGCAAAACCCCAACTCAAAATTGGTTGAAAGCCAGAAAGTGTATCAGAGTAAAAACATCTTTAATATTGATGCAGTAGGTAGCAGGCAGTGTATTAGCTACTCACATAAGTAACTAGTGATGTAATGTTTCAGTACATGAACCAAAAAGTTCTGATTTACTGAACAATGACATGAAAATATTTTTAGGCCAAACAAAATTTATAGACCCTTGCTGTAGCTGCCTGCAGAAGAAAATCCTAGTCTTCAATCTTGACTTAAACTAATATTAGTTTAGCAGAGGAAATAACTGGGACCTAATCTGATCTAAAAGTTCTGTTGTTACACTAATGCCAAAACACTAAGTGCCCTAAATGTACCTGTTGCATTATTCATCCCTTGCTGCATCACTCTCTCTCAGCCTCTCATCCTTTTCTGAGACACTGTCATCTGACTTTGTAAGTTAGGCAAGCATTTCAGGGGGATTATGGGTAAAAACCAAAAAAAAAAAAAACCCAAAAAATGATTTATATTGGACAAGTTGTTGTTTCTTTACTGTTGGTTATTTTGGCTGTATTTCAAGCTGTCCTCTAACACAAAAGTAGACTCAAATGATTTATGTTTACTTATAAAATGGACCAAAATTATATTTGTGTCATGTTTGCCAAAATTATGTGCAGACTGTTAAATAGAAAACACATCTGAGTGCTTTCAAGGGTTGCAAAATATGCTTGTTTGATTATTTTCTAGTTTAACCACCTTAACTGTGAAATACATAATATTTCTGAATTTTGCAAAATGCAAAGTTTAAATACCACAAATCATTAAAAAAAAAAAACACACAATACTGGGATGTAAACAGAGGTCATGTGTGTCTCTCCCTTCTCTGCCAGATGGAGAGCCAGACAGTGCTGGCAAGACCTGCAACATCTCCCACTGGCTGCTAGGGAGTGAGTGCATGATGAGAAGGAGAGCAGATGAGAGTGAATGAGAGATGGAGAAATACATGAGAAGAGGAACAGAAGGACTCATCAAGGACCGCTTCAATTCTGGAGAGCACTCATTTGTAGCAGCTTCCCACTGCTACTCCAGTCTCAGTTTTTTTTTTTTTGCCTCTCCCTTCACTGGCTGCCTCCTCAACTCCCATTCACCTCTTTCATTCTCATGTCTTCCCCTGACTCCTACACCTCCTCTATTCTCTTAGCTCTAACACTCAATCCTTTGGTCTTTCATCCAGTAATTGCATCATTCTTCACTCTCAATCCTTGAAGAAAACTTGGTGGAAACTTGGTGGAAGTCTCTAATTACTGAGGACATGGGTGTAAACAAACAGACTGCTACAGGAAGCCACATACTTACTAAAGCCGCAAGCAGGTATCAGCGGGGTCCAAGTCCCCAAAGCTGTTTATGTCGGACCAGTTTGTGGCCAAATTAATGCCAAATTATGAACGGATTCCTTGGAGTAATGTGAAGAATTACTGTTTCTTAGTAATAGAAGTCATTTTTTCAAATATATGCAACACTTCCTGCTGTGACTGCTATCTACAAGTTGTTCTTTTGTAATGTGAAATTATTTGAAGGAATCATAGCTGTTTGATAACTTTTGATCATGAGTGTGAGATTCTATGTGCAAAGTGCAGATTGGACTCAATTTCAATCTACAAGGACTTCCAAAAAATAGGTTTTGCATATTTTGTAATTTTAGCAGAAACTTCTAGGCATAGATAAGTGTGGCTTATATCAGGAGACGCAGCTACTTTCAGTGTACTATGTACTATAAGGGGGGTAGAGGCCAAGGACCTATAGGTTGACATTTGTCTCTCTCACTCTCTCTCTCTCTCACTCACACACACACACACACTTACATACATCCACACTCCCTTTGATGTTATGAAAATACAAAATTCTAATCTATTGTAATTCTATTGTTTCTACACTCCTCCTCTCCATTGCTTATTGTATTTCTCAGTAATCATTATAGACATTGATGCCAGAATAAACACATATACACACTGTCTTTGCTTACTTATGCAGTGCGCTGGGTGGCAGCTTGGTTGTCTTCTCCATCTGGCCATAACAGGATGTTTTGGCTTCGGGGATGTCACCATACTCCTCCAACATGGCTGCCGCTGCTGACGTTATGATCCCTAGACCGTCACGAACGCGCGCCTCCAACGGGTAGTCCCAGTCATCGTACGACACTGAAATCATTCCTGACGGGAACTCCTCAGGCGTTATTTCAGGGTTCCCAGTGGTGAGTGACGGCACAATCCAGATGTATCCAAACCCGGTGAGGCCCAGAGAGCGAGCCTCCTCCAGGATGTAGACCGCTTCGTCCTTGGAGCAGTAGAGCAGGACCACAGGAGACTGGACCTTCTTGAGCATGATCTGAGACCGGCTGTCTTCCTCCACTGCATCCAAAGTGATGATATTCTGCAGGTCCCAGCCCACAAAACTAAAACACGAATAAAAGGGACAGGAGTGAAATGTTAATATTTAACTAATAGACTATTAACTTTGCTCAGGTGCTGGCAAGGGCAGTTATAATTATCCATTACAATTAATATTATTGTTAAGTGTGATGTGAATACTAATAGGTGTAAAGTGCTTATTGTCAGGGGAAACACATTAAGGCTAAATGGAATGCAAATGCTAAAGCTGGTCCTGTATAATGATGCTCAACAGGATCCAGCCCACACAACTAAAGGACAAGGAGAACACACGCTGGCCTGTTAATGTGAGAGGGCCGGTGCAGTGCCTGTGGTCAGTGTGCTAATTGGTGACAACAGCTATCACAGAATAGTGCTGCTATCAACATCATCATTGTTAGCGACTGTGAGCTTCTGTCTCACCTTTTGCACAAAAACAGGCTCATTAATATTGCACCTGCACAACCATGTGGCTGAAGACAGCTGTTTTACATCGGGTTTTAGCTCTTTGGAGTGTCACGGCTGTAATGTTCAAAGCAACTGTGAAGGGAAACAGTTTTTTTTTTTTTTCTTTCTAGTTCTGGAGCCAGTTAGCTACAGTGGGTAAATGTAACAAGTGCTCATTAAAAAGATAATGCATTTGTTAAGTATCTTTTTTTTCATCCAGAGGGACTGACTGCTCTTTTCACAATGTCCAGAGTGATAATAGCCAGCAGCTCCCAGAACGCAAGGCTAAAGAGCAGCACAAGCAGAGGAAATGACAGTTATGTTAGTAATTAAAGAACATAATATGTCATAAACTGGCAGCGTGCTCTGATGTCAGGAGCACAGGTCCTTCATGGTAGAGCTGGCAGAGTGAGGGACAAAGAACACACACGCGCACATGCACGCACAGACACATGCACACACACATTATATTGTCAGAATGGGATGTGTGGGGCAGGGGAAAAGAGGAGGAGCAGTTAAACCCTCATGTAAGAATCTAACAATAGACAGGTAGTGTAACATGAGAGTGATCTGGGACTTGCTGTCCTCTTCATGCTGTCCAAAGTGATGATGGTCTACAAGTCCCAGATGACAAAACTAGTAAAGAGACACAATGACACACAGAGACACATTCACAGAGAAGGACAGAGAGAGAAAGAGAGAGAGAGACATTAATGATAACATTTACGGGCGGATATGATACAGGTATGTCCAAAAGAACGTTCAGAGATGATCCAGATCATACAATGTCAATACAAAACCACATTTTACAGACAGGATGACAAACAGCACATGGCCTACACCTTCTGTTCTATGTGTGGCCACCACCAAAATACATATTCTCTCATTACAATGTGTGTCAGTGGTAAAGTCAGTCTTGACTCACTCTGTTGACTGGTCTAATTTTCTAATGTGAATGATGGAATTTAACTGGTGTTCAAACTGTCTGCCTATCTCTAAGTCAGCCGAGCACCAACACAGGAAACTAACAACAGGTGATTGCAGGTAATTGGGATAATTATTTCTTTGTTCATGGATGATTGTCTGTTATTTTAACAAGGAGGTCAACAACACTTATGGAGGGTATTGATGTTGACCCTAACCTCTAATTAATTGCTGGTAATTTATTTATTTTTTATTAAAAGCCTGTGCATCTTCCATTCTCAAAACTAATGTAACCACATTTACTGTTTATGGACTACATATTGATGTTACAATGGGTATGGTGATGTAAAGAACCATAAATGAGGGAGGCCTGGACTTGTTTGAAGCTGGCAACAGTTTTTTTTAAAAATGTATTTTCTGAGGGCAGCAGTATACCACTGTGCAGGTTCATGTGGGCAAAATAAGATTAAAAGAAAATCAACGGGGAACGTGTTACAGCCAGTTAAAGCTAGGGCAGGCAGGATTTGTTTTAAAAAGAAAATATTACCTTTTTTAAAGAAAATTGTGTTTTCCCATTCAGTAAGGAAAGGTCTGTGTGCTTGGGGTGATCACAGTGTTTCTCTACATCTCTGTATGCAGCAGCCTGAAAAGCCTACAGCTTCCACTATCTTTGAACAATCAAATCTGTTCTGGTCTGGGGGTTCCCCATTGGTTGAGGGGCTGGCTCTACCCTGTTAAGAGGCCCTACTCTGTCCTCCCGAATTTGTTAGGACAGAGTAGGGTCGGCCCTTCAACCAATCAGGAACCCCCAGACCAGAACAGATTTGATTGGTCAAAGATACCGGGAGATATATGTTTGTTTTCAAAACAAATCCTGCCTACCCCAGCTTTAACTGGCCAAACTTCTGACCTTGCTTTCTGCTCCCAAAATTGTTGGTGCATTTACAATTTCTTTATATTTTGTTCCTTAACTCTCATACTCCAGTGTGGAAAACATGTGTATGCAGTTACCTACATCAGCAAATAAAATGTTGGGCAAAATCTAAGTGTTAATGTTGACCCCATTCCCTCCCAAAGCTTTTAGAACACAGGCTGAATTTTAAATGTGCAGAACCATACTTGTTAATCTTTTTTTCAGTAACAACAGCAACAGCTGTTATGGGGACAAATTCCTAAAATCTTATTTAATTAGACATGTAGTGACCTGTTGCCACTGCTTCTAATAATTACAGCTCTAAGTGTCATGAAACACAGACGGGCAGAGAGTTTATGAGCTCCTGCTGAGTTTGACATGAAGAGTAACTGCTAATGAAAAAGACCCTCCTCAGCTGGGCTTATATATATCACGAGTACAGCCACCAACCCTTGGCAACATCTCAGCATTACTGAACATGTATCACTCATTTGACAGTTTTTTTTTTGCCACAAATTATGGCTTGCTGCTCTCTTCTGCAGTTTTCTATCTATTGCTTTCTCTCCCTGTGGAGAGCTACAGTATCAGTCAAAATGACCTAAAGTTGCAGCTAAGAACATCCAAACAGTACTGTATGTGCACTGAGGCTACCTGCCATCTACATTCATTTTAAGAAGGCTGGTAAAATCCTTTCAAGGTTGCTGTTTTTGAAGCACACAGTGGAGGAAGAAAATAAAAAGCAACAACATGCAATAATTTTAATAAAAAGAAAACTTGCCCATTCTCTAGGGGAATCTGCAGTGACAATAAAGAAGATTACAGGCTTGGAGAAATGTCAGCAATGGGAACTCTTTAGAAAACATACCTACAGCTCTTGTCATCTTCAGTTTTTCTTGCAAACTGTTGGCATTGAGAAGGAAGAATGGACTCTATCCAAAAGGTTATGTAATTATACTGCATATATATATATCTATAGTACATATACATATACAGTCACTCATCAACTCTAAGATTATATGTTGCCAGTGTTTAAAGCTTTTATTGCTTAGTTCCTATTACAACTTTGCAACAGTTAATGTTTTAGTGTATTTATGTTTCATGTTGTAGTATCAGTGAAAATCAATTTTAATCGTGCCTGTCTGTTGGTTGATCAATCCACCACTTTGGTCAAAGCTTAGCAGCTATTGAATTGACTGCTGGAAAATTTAGTGCATGCATTTATTTACTGGTGAAGCTAATGCACTCATCAGGTCAGAATTTTTATTTATCCATTATGAGAAAACAATACGGACGAACAAAGAAGATGAACATGTTCAACATGATTGTAGCTTAACATCAACATGTTAGCATTGGCATCGCATCCATGGTAACATACTGATGTTAGAATTTAACTCCAGTGCTGTGTCCAAGCACAGCATCTCAGGCCCCATCTTGGTTGGACTTCACTTTATTTGACCAACTCAGCCTGTGCTCTATCCTCTATCCTGAGCTTCTCCAAATGAAAAGGTGTCACATGGTTTCACACCTTGAGCAACAGCCTTATGCTGCCGCATCATCTTGTTGGCTACTGTTGCGAAAAAGAATAATGATAATATGAATAATATACAACTTACAGTAAGAAGATCAACCTGTGGAGGACCCAGCGAAGTGACAGATCCTACCTGTTGTCCACGGTCGTTTTCAGGATGTTTATGAACTCCTGGTAGCCAGGGAACTTTGACGTGACGATGGAGAAGATGTGCCAGTCGTACTCCTCCATAATGTTCAGCATCAGCAGAGCCTCCTGCTGGATGGAGGCGCCGAACTGGAAGAATGTCGACTTCACATCCTAAGAGAAGAGAACAGGAGCGAGACATGGAGGGAAGGAGAAAGGGAGGATAAAGGGAAGGAGAGAAGAGACATGGTTAAAGATTTATTTGGATTTCCTTTTTTTGTCTCACTCTCCATCACCAAACTGCATCTTAAAAAAAAAAAAAATCAATCTATAGCACAGCATTTAAAGATTGGCACATTACGAGTAGACAGACTCTCTCTCTCTCTCTTACACACACACACACACACACACACGTACACAGATAGAGAGTAATAAGCTTCTTTGTGGAGGAAATATATGGATGAGGGGCTCAGAACAATTCAATTAAGTCCAAATTGGATTGGTGCAGTACTGGCGGGCTGCAGAACTCTGTGGGCCTGGTTCTGAGGGAACAACGGCTGCATTCACTCTGAGTCACTCATATCCACTCCATTAAACCTGACTCAGAATCATTTGCCACTTAATTCAGCCAAACTGTGACATGGGCTTGGACAGAGCAGACAAGCACCATTACAGGTGGACAAATTAACTCTATTCATTTATGCTGTGAGGTTTCCTTTTTCAGTGACTCATTAGGATGTAGGCTACTGAATGAGGTGGAGGTGAACAAACAAAACAAAGACAAAGACAAAAAAGGAAGAGAGGAAGACAAAAGCACAAAGCATCACAAAGTTGTTTATTGTGTGATTTGATGTGTGTACGTTGGTTTCTTTGTGTGTGTGTGTGCGCATTTCATCGTGGAATTCTGTTACCATGAAATGTCAAGTTCACACATGGCTTATCTTGACACTACTTGTCTTTGGGAGTCTAATTGTGATAGACTTGCAGGTTGTTGTGTGTGCATGTCTACTGTGTGTGCGTGAGAGAGAGAGAGAGAGTGTGTATGTCTGTGTGTGTGTATGTGTGCAGTGGCAACCTGACAGCTAGAAAAGAAAAAAAAAGGCATGAGGTCTAAGAGACACAGAACAAAAGGTTAGCACGAGAGATAACTGACAAATGAAGAATAAGTGACTCTGCCCCAGTGTCACTTTGTGAGATGACACCTGCTCTCAAAATGTGAAAATGCACTACATGCACTTGCATACACAACAACGACACACTGAAATGCACACACTGCCTGCAGGCTGTATCTGCAGAAATTCATCTACTGTGTGACTAAACTTAAAAACGAAACAAAACAAAACAAAAAAAAAAAACTGAGTTGGTATGTATGATTAAATGCACAGGGTATTAGCACTGATACTAAATCCTATACAAGGGAAGCTGAAAACACATCTTAAAGGAAAAATAAATTACATGGAAAAAAACACAATGTAATGTTGGTAATAAGGTAGCTTCATTACTGATGTAATCTCCAGCTGTAATTGCAGCCTTACTGTCGACTACATTTGTTAAAGCACATATTTACTGGTGCAATGTGTTATGAGTCACAGTTTCCTTCGTGCAGTTACATTAACCTCGTTAATTTGTTGTTAGGTATCTGCATCAAAAAATAAAGAAGAAAATAAAACAGTGTATAAGCTTTCATGTTGTGGTTTTTCAGACTGTTTCACAAAGTAATGAGTTGCAAAACAAAATTAAAATAGAAACACTTTGTAATTAAGTTATGGTGCTTATTGTGTCATGCACTAGAGAGGCAGACTGCTGGAAATCCCTCTTCACATTTAACTCGCTGATGATGAATGATATCGCAAGAGGTGAGAATCCAGCTTTATTCACATTACTTTTCTATTATCTAAATAAATACATGAATAGAATAGTTCTATGAAGTGCAAAACTGTCTCGGCTATTGATGACACAAAGTCCAGAGTCCTACCAAAGTTTAGATGACAGTGACATCTCAGGTTGGTGCACCTCTCTGGTGCGGATGTACAGAACAAAGCTTGTGGGCCACTTCAACCATGCGGCTTCACACATACTACACTGCACTCCCTATCTGCACTGCTCACTGCAAACATCAATAATGTCATCACTGCTGATCACTAGCAGCAGCATTCGAGTTAGTCCTTCCCTTTAGAAGACACCTGTAGGCTCTGATTACAGTGTGCCATCAAGTCTGCTACAATGAGGAAATAAGTCTAAAAAAAAAACAACAACTACATCTGCTGTCCTGCTGATAAGACACACACATCCAGTACATTGATTCAAAGAGAAAACTGCAGGATTATGTAAGTGCTGACACATAATGAGTCTATCAAGACGGGGAAAAGTCAAAGGTTGCCAGTGACTGATGCTGCATTTTACAAACTGAACTGGTATAAGTGTATGAAACTTTTTTATTAAACTATTCACTTTCTCTATTTTTGTGGTCAGTGCCCCCCCTGGTCTGCTGGTCTGTTACTATGCAGCTCTTTTACTGTGGACAGATTTCCACATCTAAAAGAAAAAGAGGGCATTAGGGGAAGAAAACAGATACAAGTAGAAAGCATGGACTGAGTCTTGTCAGTGGTATTTGTGACCATATCAGTGTGCTCTATGTAATTTCATCGCTACATGCATGACCTGGCATTTCCTTTTCAATTGTGCTGATAGCCTCTGAATAATGTGAGCGTTCACTGTTTGAATTATTTGTGTGTGTATGTATATGTGTGTGAGTGTGCATTTCTCTGCTATATCGTGAGTGCTCTTTAATGGCATTGTATCTGTATGTGAGGCAGGCCGACTCGATGCTCAGACTCAAGTGCTCTTCAGAGGCTCTCACTGCAGCCGTGTGTGTGTGTGTGTGTGTGTATGTGTATGTGTGTGTGTGCGTGTGTGTCCTAATGGGCTAGAAACTGCAGCAATGCTTGAGCATGGTGGGATAGGAGAGAGGTCATGCTATAAGACATGTCACTTCCTGTCTTCATCACAGCAGCGGCCTATAATCACACACTTTGCTCCAACATACAGAGGACTGGGACCAGCACAGGGCCAACAGGAGCACAGAGCAATCGTGGCAACTGTTTTTTTTTTTGTTTATCTCTGATCTTCTGGTGTTTAGATGCTGATATCTACACCTGCCAACAGCAGGGTGTTTTTCTGTTTCTGTTACACAACTGTGCTGAAGACTGCTCACGCTGAATTTGTATATTTTCCTCGGCGTGAATTTTGTAACAGGGTTATTAGTTCAAGACATTCTGTACATGCACAAAAAACGGTATTTATTCCCATTTATCTGAAAAAAAAAATCAAAAAGGCTCTTGAATCTAGATCATGTTTTTTTAGTGAAGAGTGACAATATATTCAAACCATCTGTGCACAATTAAGTTTGCAAAATCAGCCGCTGGTTATGAATAATAAGAGTGTTTTGTTATTCAGTGTTTTGTGCATGTGTGTATGAATGTATGATTGTATCTTTGCCTGTCTGTGCCCCCATTTGAAAGGATTCAAGCATCAGGCACCTCAGGGGAGGGAGCTAAAATCTACCAGAGACCCAAATAGAAATCTTCCACTGAGGAAAATATTTACTCTTCTCTGGTTTCAAATTAGACCAAGCATGTTTGTGCAGGCCACAAACACTGCATTTCATCGCAGAGACTTGGTTCAAATCTCCCCAGCACAATCTGGAATGAGCCTCATTATTTTATCTTAAAGAATGGCAGTTTACTTTGCCTCTATTGAGCACTTGACTGATGTGCAAGTATTGACTCTTGCGGACAAGACTCTGAAGAAGCCTGAATAACACCTACTGCTCTCCCTCTGAGGAAGAGACGACAACCACACCTTGTATCATATTTTCTTTCACCTGATGACTCCCCCTTGTTCACCTTTCTCTTTCTGGCATAAAAATGGACTCCCTGCATTTCATGAACCTTTATTACTGTACATTCATAATCTAATCCATTATGTTTCAATTACAGCCCAT
>OMNW01032260.1:0-12698 GCA_900303245.1 Selene dorsalis
GGGTAAGTTACAGGCTTTTCGGAAGTCAGCCGCTCATTCCACAGATCCAAAAACCAAAACCAAAGCTAACTTTCTTTAACAAAACTATGTGATAAAGTGAATTGTTTAACCTTCCATAGGCATCTGCCAAAGCATCACCTGCCAAAGCAACTGCTGGACAACGCAAGAGAATTATAGAGCAAGAGGACAGTGAGGAGGAAGAAGAGGAGGAGGAGGATGAAGAGGAGGAGGAGAGTGAAGAGGAAGAGCCACAGACAAAGAAATCTAAGATGGCTGCAGCAGCTGGTATCTCTGGGAAAGCGGTAGAGAAGGTCCAACCCCCTAAGCGTGGCAAGTTGGATGAGGTAAATGCACAGTAGAGTTTGTGTGAGAGTGAACTGTTCTTGACATCAGGGTAAAAACACTGTGAAACTAATTTGTAATCTTACAGAAAATACGTCTTGGAAGCAAAAGTAACATTTTCACACAACACTCGGAAAAAAAACGCTGCTTTTGTCTGTCGGCTTCAGACTTGGGAATTGACCCGAGTCTTACAGTGTTGATATGTGGTGAATCATGCAGCTTGCTTCAATGCTGTGAAGGCGTGTGCTGCAGCCTCTTTTCTTCCTCCACTTTGCCGCCTCGCCACGCGCAGCACTGCTTGTGTCATGTGTGAGCTGAAGTCCATGAAATGAATACATGAATGAGATGAGACAGTTGAGAACAAACCTGAGGCTGCTGGCAGCATCACTCCACCCTTTTCTCAATGGTATCAACAATGGCAACTTCAGTACAATTAATATATATAATTACGGTACATAATGTATATTTAAATGGGCTTTATCAACCCGTCAAATTTTATTCATTTAGAAAACATTTGGAAACACCTGCATAATGCAAAGTTTTATTTATCTGCCATCTTGTTTGCCAGAGCAGAGATTGACCTCTATTCATATCTTACAGATCATTTGTACAGCTTCAAAGCATCAGGTTGTGTTTGGATGCTTCCATGTTTCTATGCTTCACAAGTCTCCGACACTATTTGGGTGGCTAGTGAGATAATGACACCGAAATAAATTTCAGGCTCATAATGTGAAAGAAATGACAGGCATCCCTGCACACATCAGTCTCTGAACCTCCAATCAGAGCTCGTCTGCTGTTAACCTTGCAGGTTAAAATGCACTCCCACGTTGAGAAGAAAGCGGTGTCTACTCCCACACGGCAGACACCAGCCACACCAGCCTCTGTCCCTAAATCCATTTCCACACAACAGCATGGGGCTAAAGCCAAGGTAGCTTCGCTGAATCCTTCTTCTACTGCACCCAAATAACTCCAGGCTGCATCCACTCTCACAGCCTTTAACAGTCACGGGAACTTAATCTTTCAGCTGATCTGCGTGTCCTGTCCGATCATTTCTCTCCCTTCTAACAAATCTCTTGAAACAGACGTTCCTCTTGAGCAGCTCTCTGCACCCAAGCATGCCATTCTGAGGTCACACTAAGGCTTTCACTTCTTCCACTAACAGACCTTTTAACCTCACTCTCTTCTCAGTTAATGGCATTTCTGTACCTGCTGTGGTAATAATGGTTGTTGTGCTTGCAGACCACAGAGAAGGCTCCACAACAGGAACCAGAGAATGACACTAAAAATGCAGTCAAAGGTGAGATGCTGGACTGCTCTCGATAAGAAGTATCACACCTTACAGAAAAAAAGGCTGATATTTTATACATGATTTTTTTCTTATACAGATAAGGGTCTTCTGGTTGAAGTGCGTGTCAATAAGGAGTGGTACACAGGCAAGGTCATCGCTGTGGAGGCTAATAAACAGAGCGTTCGCTGGAAAGTGAAGTTTGACTATGTGCCTCGATCCACCCCTAAAGACAGATGGTGAGATACTGTGCACTGCTCAGTTCACAGCACGTGTCGTTGACATGCAAGGTGATGAACTTCTGATACATATTTGTGTCTCTGAGCAGGGTGTTCAAGGGCAGCGATGAAGTCCGATTAATGCGGCCACCGTCCCCAATCTCTCAGACCCCTGACACCCAGCAGGAGACAGAGAGGGGGCTGGCACCCATGGAGCCAGACACAACTCAGCCTGGAACCAGTCGAGAGGTGACAGACAGCTTGGTCACCATGTTGAGGTGAGCTGGTTACAACAGCCTGGTGATGTTACCTGACACCTTGCAAATTAAATCAAGACCCAGTCATGATTCTTCACGTGTGGCGTGTTCACTGTGCTCTTTGTTTTCAGGACAATGCTTCGTTACTTCTTCCCTCCCGCTTTCCGGATTCCGAAGGATGATGTTACCAGCATGACGGCTGAGGAGTTAGTGGCATTTCCCTTGGTGAGATAGATTGTAGATGAGTGTAGATGATAAATTGATTTTTAGGTCAGAATCAAACTTAAAAATAATGTTTGAAATAATACTCAGAATTACATAACAGAATTAAGATTTTGTGAAGACAGTCTTACTAGATGTTGACCACAGGAGCAAGCTGACACACTATTGTAGCCCAATATCTGCTTTAAAGGAGAAGGTCCATTTTTTTTGTAACCTGGACCTTATTTCTAGTATAAAATACGTTCATTTACTCACCCATATAATTTTGGTGCAACTTGGAGTCCTTCATTTCACCAGTGTTTTGTTATGAATTGCCAGTGCTATTCCTCTGTGAGTTTGGAGTGGTTCGGGGTTGCCTTGTTATTGTTATCCGGGGTTTTTTACAGGGGTTTTTACTAACGTCAACTACTTTGATGACGTCACTGTCGTGCGCCACTGCAGCACGGCTCATTCACAAAAATCCACTGTCAGTTAACCAATCTCTTAATTCTTACTAATGTATGTCATTTAGTTTAGATTGCTGGTGTGTTAATGGTGTTTTTGTCTTTTTGACCTCCATGTAGAAAGAGTATTTCCAGCAATATGAGTCTGGTCTTCAGTCATTGTGTAACTCGTACCAGAGCAGAGCTGATGCCAGGGCCAAAGCTGTGGAAGAGAAGAACAACAGCACAGAGTTAAAACTGAAGGAGGCAGACGAGAAACTACAGAAACTACGAACAAACATTGTAGCACTTCTACAGAAAGTGCAAGAGGTAAGATTGCTCACTGTGCATTATAGGAACACAATATTTTTAAAGAAAAAAATAATGTCTTGTTTTTCTTTTTTTTTAAAAACTCCTAGGACATTGACATAAACACAGACGACGAGCTTGACGCCTACATAGAGGACCTCCTTACCAAGGGCGATTAAAGAAGACAGAAGAAAAATCTAAAAGAAGAGGACATGCACATAAACAAACTGGCAGTTGTAATTCCAGCCATTACTTCCTGACAGTTCCAGAAAGACTCCGTATCATTTGCAGTGTTGGCTGTGAAGATTTAGGGAAATTTTCATTGTTGATTCTTCCACTTGTTAAATCAGATCGTCATAAGTTTGGTCTTTGTTTTGACTGGTCTAGCGTTTAGGCAGCACCAGCATGCCTTTGGGTTTGGGCAGGTCCTTTGGTGTTTCTGCATTGTTGGCCACCCTGCTGGCTTGTGTTTTTCTTTTTAGGCCTTTTTATATTCTCACTTATAATACTGTATGTTAAGCTATGTTTAAGCCATCCTGTCCTGATTGATTCATGTAGATTTATAGAATTTATGCTCTGTTTATTTAGTCAACTAATGCTGTGGCAAACTGCAGACTACATTTGTTTCAGACTGTATTTGTTTTAGTCCATTTTCAGGTGAGACTTGGAGGTAAAGCAGAGCTTGGGCTTGACTGGGCTTTGCTCTGAGCTGCAACCTGTACTTGAACTGTTAATTTTGGACACTAAAACACATCAGTGTTGCTCATTACCTTACTCCATCCTGGTCTGCCTATTAAGCAAACAACGTAAATCTTTTATGGTTGGGTGATGTACCACACCCATAAACAAGAACTACTTACTGGGTTTTATCAGTATTCCCCTAAATCACTCCTGCATTTAATCTATGACTGTTCTGTGTTTATTTTTTGAAAGAAAAAAAAATCTCACTTTAATACAGAAGTTGTGTGTTCATAATTATTCAGTGCCTGTGTTCTTCCTTTTGACCAGATTTTTAACATGTCATGGAAATGTTTTATGAAACGGTGCATGCTTTCAGTCTTTTTGTTCTGGGTGGAACAAAGGATTCTGTATTTTTGACAAATCTTTACTTAAGACAATAAAACAGGCTCAGTAACATCTTTGATGCATGTATATCTCTTATGTTAATGTCTATATTTGCTAAAATACATACATACATACATTTAAGTTTTAGATTGTCTACAGTAAACGTTAATAATCAAACAGTCTCAAAAGCTTTCTTTTGACATTTCTGCCACCATCCCACTAAAATAAAGGAAATTTAGATTAAGTTGTAAATCAGCAGTGCCTCTTGTGTATATATATCATGGTAAGTTTTTGGTGCTGTAACACGACTGATCTTATATTCACCTAAACTGTTGGCAGTAAATTATAGTAACGTGGCAAATAAAAGCAAAACTATCTGATGTAGAGATACAAATATTGTTTTTATTTACTGGGAATAGTGAGAGGGAATAGTTGATAAGTATCTCAGTTACAAGGCACGTGCATGTCATGTCACATGCACTTAGAGCCATTAACCACACTGGACCAAATAAATAGTTAACAAAACTGAGACATAGAATACGATCAGAAAACCTCCATCAGTGTTATGTTACTGATAAAGGAAGAGAAATGACTGACTGCATGTCCGGAAAAGGGAGAAGCAGTCCTGAGGGCGCTCACTGTCTGCAGCGCCCTCTTGTGGTCAGCTGCAGTTACTCCGGTCCATCGACTAACAACTGACCTGACCTAAAACCTCTGCTGATGTAAACACTGCCGGTTAATCAGAGGTACGACTCTTCGTTTCTCTTTGACACCTATAAAGACTCGGGTTGAATGTGTGGATTAATCACTGTTGTAAAGTGAATTATCAGTGCGAATTTGCATAAAGGAAAATGTGTGGAAACGGAAAAACGCTGTAGTTAACCGTTAGCTTGTTAGCTCGTGTAGCTGTTGTGGTTGTTGCAGACTGAACATTACAGGCAGTCTGACTGAGAAGTGCGACAATAACAGTGAGATTGGCACATTTTTACCTAAAGTAACCATTAGACTATGATAAAATGCCTTAACATTTACTTACTGATTCAAATGTAAGACTAATATCCGCTTTAAAAAGAACAGCGGAATCAAATGAACTTTAACCCAGTTTTGTGAACACAGGTCTGGATGCTCCCTCACTGAGGTAGTTACTGATTATAAGGTTACATTTCGACATAAATGTTTAGATAACTTGACACTATTCTTATTCTGTATGGGCAGATAGTGCTGAAACTATTTAACGTAGCTAACTAATGTCATAACTGAATCTGACATTGTGTTATGAATATAAATGTCCCATGACTTTGAATACAGTGCATGCCTCATATAAATAAATGTAAATTCTCTTAAAAATTAGGCTTCATAACAGCTGAATGTGTAACACTAGTAGTGAGAGGAGTCATCATAACTCCAGCCAGGGAAGAGCAAACGTCATTTAGAGCAGTTCCCACGAGTTTCACACTTGTAACAATGTGTTGCTCTCTGGTGTGGTTCATGAATTCTTCTGGGATTGTGCAATTGTTATTACCTCAAAAATGTAAGCACATGTAACAGCAAGCACAGTTGTGACTGTGAGCTGCCTCAAACCTTTGCAATGAATGAATAATAACAGATACGCCCTTTCCTCCAGTCTTCACATTGACTATGATGAGTATGATGTGAGTCAAAATGAAATGTGTGTTGAGGAAAGAGTCAGACAAGTAATGTTTACCAACATGGGAAAACACTGCTACAAACATAAGCTCAAGATGAATAATTTCTTTGGAAAATGTCATTAACATTGAAAAATGTATTTCATAGGTTCTAATGGGTAAAACCAGACACAAAACACTGTATTTTAGATTCCTGTAATTGACTGATTGAATGAAATCAGTCATTTTCCTCCAGCACTATCAGCTGAGTTCTGCATCTCTGCTGATATTCTCATCTGAATATGCAGGTCTTGAGCCATGTCCGTGCCCACAGCCCTTCTGAAGTCCCGCATAGCTGGAGGCTGCCGCAGGACGTGGGGTCATGTTCCTCAGCCGCTCGTCCTCATCAGATCAGCCAGTGTAGGTGAGCCAGGCACAAGGAGATCTGAAGAAGAACATCTGTGGGAGACAGCGAGCCATGTGCCATTTTCCAGAGCCAGGATAGGGTCTTTCTTTCAAGACAGGACTGTGCTGAGGAACCCTTTTCTGGAGGATGCCTTGCTCAGAGGGTACCTGAGAAGACACCTGCCTCAGGAGATGAAAACAGCTGTGGTTATCTTACTCTTGATTCCAACTTAAAGCACTTGAATTTGTGATGGAGTAAAGAGCCAGGAACAATCTCTCTTCTCTGTCTAAATGTATATGTGTACACTTCACAGGCAGCTCTTTCAGACTTGTGTGCATTTGGAGAGCGTGTGGCCAATGAGGTGGATGAGTGGGGCAGAGAGTGTGAGGTTACCCCACCACGGCTGGTACACTTTGACCCGTGGGGTCGCAGAGTGGACCACATAGTGACCTCTCCAGCCTGGAAACGCATGAAAGACCTATCAGCACAGGAGGGACTGGTTGCTATTGGATATGAGAGGCCGCTTGGGGAGTGGAGGTTAGAGGACTGTTGCACTTTTCCTCTATGCTCATATTTCAGTTCAGTAAACAGTTTTTTTTTTTCAGTTCATATTAGAATACGTTGTTGCAGAAGAGAAACTCAAAGAGCACATGTGTGTGTTCTTGTTCCAGTCGTGTGTACCAAATGAGCAAACTGTACATCTTCTCTCCCTCCTCTGGTCTCTACACCTGTCCTCTGGCCATGACTGATGGAGCTGCTAAAGTCATCCAGGTGTGTCAGAAAATTAAGTTTCTGAGTATGTTTTTGTCTTATGTTATATTATTTTGGCCATTGGGTTTTAATATACTTAAGTAAAATGAGATCATTCTTAGTTTCTGTATCCAAAATTCTAAACGGAATTTGAAGAAACCTAAAAGAGACTTAGTCCTCCCATGAACCTGCTGTTTTGAGCCTGTGACTGTAGTGAGCGATTGTCTGGCTGTGTCCGTAGTCCATAGGTGCAGTGTCATGGCCAGTGGATGAAGCCTACAGTCGTTTGACCACTCGTCAGCCTGAACGTTTCTGGACATCTGGGCAGTGGATGACTGAAAGACAGGGAGGATCGGACGTGGGTCAGTAGTCACACTCACACGACTCAACATGGCGACTCAACTTCATGCTGTAGGTTAGAAGCTACTTTTGAAGTGGCTACTTTCCATATTTGGAGGAGCTCATCCAGTTTTGGTCTTTGATTTGTAAAAAATCTTGAACACCATATATCATTTTCCTTCCACGTCATAATTATTCACTACTTTGTGTCGGTCAATCGCATAAAATCCCAATAAAATACATTTAAGTTTGTGGTTGTAACATGACAAAAGGTGGAAAGGTTCAAGATGTATGAATAATTTTGCAAGACACTACAGCTCATGGGTTGGTTTGGACCAACTTTAGTTCCAGTTGACACTTCAGTGTTAAATTAAAATTAAAAATGATCTGTGGAAGAAGTAAGTTCACTTGCTGGCTTTGTCATGTTGAACAAGAGTAACTATTGTAATGCATCATGAGTATGTTCCTCTTGTTTTCTTGCATGTCACCAGGCAGCGGCACAGAAACAGTGGCTGTTCCCCAATCAGATGGTTCATACAAACTCCACGGCTTCAAGTGGTTCACCTCTGCTACAGATGCGGACATGACCCTCACACTGGCCAGAGTGCAGGACAGAACGGGTGCAACCACACAGGTACTGCTCACTTCTCACCTGGACTCCTTATACATCAGTGTGTTCCCATCACACAGTGTATATGTATGTGTGTGTCTGTCTCTGTACCACAGGGCAGCAGGGGTCTGTCTCTGTTCTACGCAGAGGTGAGTCGAGACGGGGATGGCCGGCTGAGGGGTATAGAGGTTCAAAGACTGAAGGACAAGCTGGGCACGCGACAGATGCCGACCGCTGAGCTACTGCTGGATGGTCTACCTGCACACAGGGTCAGTCACACTTTATCATTTATCACGGAAAATATTAGCAGTGGACTCCCTCTGCTTTTAAATGGAGAGTTAATTAGCAGATTCAATTTACAGCAAAGCTACAGGGCCACGTACAGCTCAAACATTAAAGGTATATGCAGTGGAAATAAACTGATCATTTCTGGTGTTATCATACCAAATGCAATATACACAGTAATCCTGTTTATTAATCTTCCCTGACAAAAGCTGTTTCATGCTGGAAAGCTACAAATAGACTAAACTAACACATGACTTCACATGGACAAAGTCAAATAGACCAGAACAAACAAACCAGAATGAGTTGACAGCAGCGGAGAGATGCATCAAGTTGCATTAGTCACTGATTAGTGTTGATACCAAAAATATGTGACATGTCACTTTGTAAAGACAGTGTGTGATACAGATCTGACTGCCCAGTGGCTGCAACATAATCACTGTAGCCAGCTTCTACATTTTCATTTGAAAACACAATACAGACATTGGTAAAGTTGAAATCCTTAGCAACTGTATTCCCTCTCCACAACAACAGCTCTCAGAGGAAGGGAGAGGTGTGGCGTCCATCGCTAACATGCTGACCATAACCAGGATCCATAACAGCGTGTCTGCAGCGGCTGCAATGAGAAGGCAGGACGCGACTCGTACCACTGCGCAGCATCCTGCACTCATTTCTAAAATCATGCAACAAATAAGCTGATTGATGATAATGTGTGTGATTGTGTGCGTTCACAGGGTGGTCCAATTAGCTCGTGACTATGCCACCCGCCGCACTGCCTTCGGAAAGCTGCTTAAAGACCACCCACTGCACATGCAGACTCTGGCAAGGATGGAGGTAAGCCGACAGGGAGCGAACAAACTACCTAAACTCTATTCCCTGTTTCCCCCCCTCGTGCCCCACCCATGCTCACTTGTGTCACGCACAGGTGGAGACTCGGGCAGCGTTTCTCCTCGTGATGGATGTGTGTCGCCTGTTGGGCCGAGAGGAAAACGGCATGGCCACTCAGCTGGACAGCCACCTCCTGCGTCTGCTCACTCCTGTGGTCAAACTGTACACTGCTAAGCAGGTGCACAGCTCGTTCAAGCACATGTTCAGATAATAAACTGTCACTTGGCCTTACTCATGACAATTCTGACTGTATTTGGTGTGTTTCATCTCAGGCGGTGGCTGTAGTGTCGGAGGGTTTGGAAAGCTTTGGTGGTCAGGGCTACATTGAGGATACCGGACTGCCTGGCCTGCTTCGTGATACACAGGTGAGGTCAACACCAAAAACAATCAACTTTATTGTTAATTTTAATTCTTTATTTTCAAGTTTAACACATCTCTTTCTGTTTTAGGTGTTGAGTATTTGGGAGGGTACCACAAATATTCTGTCTCTGGACGTGCTGCGCTGTGTGTCTCGCAGTTCAGGGATGGTTCTTCAAGCATATTTCAACCATGTCATGGTCAGGAAATGATCCTGTCTGACAAGTTTAGTAACCAATCTATGGCAGAGCTGAACAGAAGTTTGAAGTGCACTTGTTTTCCTTTCCTTATAGTCCCTGCTCGCAGGCGCATCTAGTGTTTCCTCTTTGGCCCCAGCAGTAAAGATGGTGGACGGAGCCCTCTCTGAGCTGCAGAAGTTTGTTCAAGTTGCAGCTACCAGAGGACCCAGCTACCTGGAGCTGGCAGCCAGAGACATGGCTTACAGCCTGGCCCGTATCTACACAGGTAGGTACTGTTTAAATACATATATATTTTACAGCTGCAACAATTATTTAGTTTTAGGATGATATCTGAAAACATAGATTAAATATTATTTTTACTATAGAGATACATTGAGAAATAAAACCTTTCATTAGGAATAGTCCTACACAAAGTCAAGTTTTACTTCATACACCTGACTCTCTGCATCAACTGTCTGCATGTCAATAGGTGCCCTTCTCATTGACCATGCTTGTTGGGAAGGAGCCTCTCCATCTGACGCCTATGCAGCAATCAGGTAAAAAAAAAACAATAAAATAAATAAATGTTCACTTAAAAAACAATGCATTCATTCATCATATGTTTTTATTTTCCTCATCATCAGATGGTGTGAACAGGATCTGTGTCCTGTGCTGACTAAACAGGCGAGAGGCTGCTATGAACCTAACACTCCACCTCTTGATGCTGCGCTGGTGTTTGACCGTCCGACCTAAGACTGAACACTGATGTGACACTTGTTCTGCCATTTCTGTGCCTGACTTTACCTGGATGGCAAAACTCACGACCGTGCCCCACAGTTTTATTTTTTTTTATTGAGCAGCGATTCTAAAAATGAAGCTTCTACTGAAATTCATATTTTTTGTAAAACATTTAGTTGGTTTCATATGTATATAATGTATCTGTGTTTTTTTGGCTGCAATAAATATGGAATTAATGACTCACAATTTTCAATATAAAAATAATTTGTGGAGGCCTGTGATGTGGATCAATAAAACATGAACTCACTGTGAGTTCAGTTCTGGTAGTTTACAGACTTAAGACGTGACAGTAAGACAAGACCACCACACCACGAATTAACTAGAGCACAGGTCAGAGGCAACAGGAGCCCGGACCGACGCAGGAAGTATCGAGGTACATGACGCCTTCAGGAACTGTAGGAAAAAATATTGTATAATTGTTAAATATTTGTACCTTTGTGCTGCTGATATCAAATCTCATGTTTTAAAATTGTACCAGTATTTTATATTACTAATTATATTGTTTTATGCCAAGGAGATGTACATCTGAAATTAAATGAGGGCGAACTTGACAGAGCTATAAAATTACACAAGTTAATAAAAATATTACCCATTAAATCACACACATTGACTATTTCTGCACTCTACTATAGTTTTTAATACATTTGCGGAACTGCCCACTCCCGAGTTTACGTCGGGTCCGTGAACGCAGCGCACGCTCGGTTGGATAAACAGTGGGTGGGACTTGAGCCGTAGGTGTACAGAATGTACGCGGGCACTGAATCTGCGGGCACGAATATGTAAAGAGCCTCAAACAAACACAGCGCTCATGTTAAAGTGAAGCCACCACAGCAGCAACAACAGAGAAGACGTCTTGTTTGGACAGCAGCTTGTTGTGGCTGTAATTTAACCCGAGAGGTCCGGATTACCACAGCCCGCCACAGCCCAGTCTCCAGAATGGACGCGGATCCAGGATAAAGTGAATCATGTCTTCTGCCGCTTTCCTGTCACTTTTGCTGCTGGTGCTGTCGTGTCAGCACCGGGCCACCTCTGGCTCCGATGTCCCCAGGAACCAGTCCGGACAGCCCGCTACACTCAGCACATTAACCATGATGTCTCCGACCAGCAACGACGACCAGGTGGGTGAGATCTGCGCTGCTACACAAACATGAAATACTGTGAGAGTCAGTGATCGTGTGTGTGCGTGTGAAGGCTGTCAGCAGATTTCCCAGCTGTCACATGACAAGTGACCAAATAAATTAAGATTGACAGATGTAATTTGATGTGTGTGTATATAGTCAATACTGGGAAGGGGTGGGGGCAATCCACAGTATGACAGTTTGTCATGTCTTGTTCCGACTTGTTAGAGAATATTTACCTACCACTGAAGTTTATAGCAAATAGTGAAGTCAGAATTTTTCCTGATGTCAAGCTGGTGCTGTCACATTAAGTGTCTTGTGTCCAATTTAAGTCTGGCATGGCCGACACTTCCTCATTTCTCACTTAGTACATCTGTGAAAGCATTTCATTAGTTTATCATCAAAACAGAGAAAACATCTCAAACCTTTACCACAGGTGTTAATTCAGTCAGCAGTGATGTAATACTGAAACTTCCCAGTACTTCCCATACACTTCCCAGTGTACTGGACTACAGGACTGCTGATTTTTTTTATGCAACAATACAATGAAGTTACTCTTCTCTGACAGGTATTTATTTTACTGGGAACAACAAAACAGACGATCTAATATAATCATTTCATCCATAGACATGTTTTCAATAAAATAAAATAAAATATACTTATATATATTATAATTTAATTCTTGGTGACAACTCCTAATATTGTTGATATTATGCTGTATATCCCCAACACTTTTACAAATAGAGATTCCTGCAGACTTATTCCCATCATCACAGCACTGGTTGGTCTCTTGGCTTTTGGAGAAAACATGTCAAAGCTGCTGCATGCAGTCTGCAGTGTGTTGTATATATACTTTATATTGACTACATTTATATTGACTTTATATTATATATGAGGTCAATAGAGACCAGCTGACTGGTTTTGCCCAGTGGCACACTAGGAAGTTATTCTGATGTTGCTCATAGTGATGATGACTTTAACAAGTATTTGTTCTCTTGGCCTTAATAAATCAGTATGATGATATGAGAAAGAGATGTTTGAAAGACACTTTCAATATGAATCTGCGTGTGTTAAAGGAAAAAGGAAGAAGAAGGCAAACTAATATCTGTCTTTCTGTATGTGTGTGTGTGTGTGTGTGTGTGTGTGCGTGTGTGTGTGGTCAGTGTGATGATGTGATGAACCTCAGTGCTGTTGACCGCTGTGCGTTTGTGAAGAAAACCCCAGAC
>OMNW01032261.1:0-11918 GCA_900303245.1 Selene dorsalis
ACCAGTGAGAAACTGCAGGGGCAGACTTGACTCATATATAAACTAGTAGGTTCTGGAGTTGAGACCGCCATCTTTGCAGTACTGAGTAAAAAAAAAAAAAAGCACAGCTAGAACAAAACACTGGAGGAGGAGAAGAACTGTGCAAGGTCACCTATAGCGTCTGCTTGGTTTAGTGATGTAATGCTCTTGGTGTCTCTTTTCCTCTAAACTCAATCTCATTCAATAGGAAACAAAACATCTGCAAATGTTTTTTTTCCATGGCTATACTGATTTCTAATGAAATTCAATCAATCACATTCCTCACTTTCAGACATGGACAGTTTTCTCTAGGGGCCTTGTCATTTCATCAACTTATCAGTGTCACTGCCCTGCATCTTTAAGTCAGGCCATACATTGCCTCCACTGCTCCCCACCACATTTAATTAAAAGGTGAAATTAGCTATTAGACTAGCATTATGCAGCTACACTAGTCCAATGGAGAGATGCTTGGCAGCACTGCTCCATTGGGAAAAGGAGGTAATGATGAGGTGGTGGGTAAAAGAATTGGCTGTGTGTGTGTGTGTGTCTGTGTGTGTTCACCTGTGACATTCACCCTTGCTGGCATTTCAAGTAATCATTGCCTCTCTAAAAATAATGCATAACACTGAACTGTTCAACTCCCATCTCTGTGAGGAGTCTGATCCAGCCCCTCGATGGTCCACTCACCGTTAAGAGGCGTCCTGTGATTCACAGGTGCAGCGCTGCCATCAGGGCTGAAGAACCCGGCTGAACAAGCAGCCCAGCCAATTTCCACCTGGGCAGGAAGAGCAGAGATCAACAGTTAAGTCAACAGGTTAGTGCTCATGTTCACCTGCATGTGACCTCCTGAGCAATTTAAATGGTGGAAGCTATGGTGAAGAAGGTTTCATGATGCCCAACAAATATCAGTTCTCAGGAAAAACTGGAGCCAGTTGCAGGCACAAAGCCACAGCGAATGGTTAACA
Organism: Selene dorsalis; assembly: GCA_900303245.1. Taxonomy (NCBI): domain Eukaryota; kingdom Metazoa; phylum Chordata; class Actinopteri; order Carangiformes; family Carangidae; genus Selene; species Selene dorsalis. The sequence continues at coordinate 984 of OMNW01032261.1, forward strand.
AAGATAATTCAGTTAGAAAAGGTAAAAACACAAAATGTTCCACAGCAGTCCAACAGAAAAAATGTAACCAAAGGTCAACGGGTGGGAATCCTGGATGTCACAAATAGATGCATAAAAATGTCTCCAACAAAGCACAACAGAAATAAGGAAATCCAAAAGAAATTCAAGAAACACTAAAAGATGAAGAAACCAAATACTCACAAGAAGAGCAACATGGAGTAGAAACACACGAGGGAGAACCAACGGACTGAAGACTCAGGAGGAAACATGCAGACTGAAGAGACAGGGGTTGATACACAGGTGTGAGAGACACACCGACAAAGCTTGACACAACACTGCAGGAAGAAGACACAAGAGATTTCCAAAATAAAACAGGAAAACTCAAACTAAAGCCAAACAACAGTTTTTTTCCCATTTTTTTTTAAATGTGCTTGTTCAGTGTCAGGAAGGCACCTATAAATATGTATCATATTTATCATTATCAAAATACATTTAATCAAAACATGCTCAACTTTTGGTACAGAGACCTGTGAGAAAATACAAATCAGCCAGACATATGAGGTAACCACTGTATAATGGAGGTCGTTACTTTTATGGTATGTTCCTGATGGATATTCTAATCCTCCTCTCTGTTTTTAGATAGACGCACGTATCACGCATGAAAAATGAAGGTGAGATGCTGAATCTCTAGATCAGGCATCTTCAAACTATTCCACAAAGAGCCGGTGTGGCTGCAGGTTTTCTTTCCAACCAAGCAGCAGCACACCAGACCTGACTCAGTTAATCAACTGATCTCAGTCTTCAGACAGTTGATTGGTCAAACTGTGTGTTCTTGGTTGGTTGGAACAAAAACCTGCAGCCACACAGCGCTTTGAGGAATAGTTTGGAGATGCCTGCTCTAGACACTGTGAGGCAGTTGTGAGGCAACCTGTGTTATGTGTGACATGTTCCGGTGGCATAAACCACACACCACGCATACACTGTTTTCTTGGCCTTGATACTCAGACTTTGATCAATCCAGACACACCACAGCTACAACTACCACTGAGAGTGAGCTGCGCCCAGGGCTGCATCCAGTAAGTATTAGGAATATGCAGCTCAACTTGTTTAATGATATGTGACATGTGAACGATGTGAATACAATGGCAGACATGAGCCCCAGTAACAGGAGCCTGCTCTCCTGTTACTGGGGTAACTGCATACTGTAGTACTGATATCCATGAAATCATTGCACCACATCTACAAATACAATGCTTCTGTAAACAGACCAACAATATGGATGGCATGTAATAAGGTTAAATTCTTACCTGAAAATGTTAAAGTAACCTATATACAGTGTAACTGTTGAATACTAACAGCTTTTAGCCGTCTTAAAAGCCCCACCTGTTGTCACAGCTGGTTTGTGTGAAATGTATTCTGGGATACTGGCTGTTTACTTCAGAGTGAACATCAGCTTGGTAGGAGCATACCATTTTTCCCATTTAAGGTATATACTCAGTGAGTATATAGTAGGCAGTACATTAATAGGTGAGTCTGAACAGAGACACACCCTCTCTGGGAATACCAAGGTCATGGGTTTGAAACCCCATATGTCCTGCTTCAGCAAAAATACAAACACACAGTATTGAAGTTTCACAAGCTGCTGGAGTCCTGTTAAATACTGCTTCTGGCTATATGTGGATAAATGGTACAAATTATACCAACATGAAAAATAGAAATTGTCAATGACTGTCAAGGATTAATGCTCTGCTGGTGTCTGCTTTCCTTATGTGTTGTGTGTACTTTATTTGAGATTGAATGTAAGATTTAAAATACTGGTATGTTTGGACTTTACCTGAAAGCCTAAAAGAATCTCTAGTGCACAAGTAAGTTCAAATATCAGAGGTGTTAGGAGATGAGATGCTCTCAGAAGAGACGGATCTTCAAGAGATTTTTTAAAGATAGGGAGGGATGCTCTGCTCTGATAGAATTTGGTAGCTCGTTCCACCAGAGGAGCCACAGATGAAGACACTGGCTTGAGTGTGGGGATGACAGTGCCACGTGATGTTTCCTGCAGCAACACTGTGGTTAAAATGGAGAGGAAGCCTGTGTAAATAAGTTCAAGTAGATAGGTGCAGATTTAGAAGTCCCACATGCTCTTTTAGGCTGATCAGAGTCCAGATGTGCTGTGGTTTTCTGGATCATCTGCGAGTGTTTCACTGTGCATGAAGGGAGAGCTGCTAGAGGGCCCCTGCAGCAGTGGAGGCGAGAAATAACCATGGCCGGTACCAAGAGTTGTTTGCTATTGCGAGTCAGGTCAAGCTTGATTTGTTGAATAGTGTGTGGCAGCACAACTGTGAGAATGTTGCAACATGGTCATAGCAGGATAGATTTGGCACAGCAGACACCATGTCCAATAAATAGGAGATGAAAGAGAACCCTTGAGAGGTAATGTATGTGGTGAAGGAGGGAGAGCAGCTGTTGTTCTGCGATGTTTGGGCAGCAGAGAAAGACTCGGTGATGTCATGGATGTGCTGTAATTGTTAAACTGGAGGGGATACTTTCACTTAAAGCAGCATGAAGACAGGTCTAAGAGTCAACTTTTTTTCCTCTGAATATCTCTGCATGGAAACGTCTATAGGGCTTCTGCAAAACAGAAAATGGAGAGGACTGAGATGAATGATAATAAACCCCTCCATTACCTCCTTTTAACAAACTACCGCCGTTCTACGTAGCTTAAAGGATTTGTGGGCCGAAAAGCTGTTTGTTTATAGATTGTTTATAGATTTATTTCACAAAGAAAACAGTCTTAACAGAGGATGATCTGCAAACACAGAGTCAGGGTGAGAGAACAATTTTAATGCTGAACATTGTAAATTCATGTGATGGGATGATTGTCCAAACACATCCTCTGGCCACGGTGGGATCCAGAGTGGGATTATTAATTGACTGAAGGTGAGGACTGTAAACTACTGCAGACATTCAACATTGAAGAAATTGAAATGCTTTTTTACTTAGAGACTGGCCTTAGAGGTTTGTTGAAATGTCACAGGAGGACACAAGTGGTGATGTGATCTGTCATACCCTCGAGACTTACAGGAGATGATTTGAAACCTCTCACATTCATTTCTGGTAAATGTTTGAATTGGTGAATGGAGAGTGCAACTTTCAGATTTCAACTTTCTCTTTCATAGCAGATCACATCTTGGACATGACAGCCACGACAACCAGAAAGTGACTGATTTTAATATTTTATATCTAATAAATGATCTGCAGACTTGAACAGAGCAATAATATTTTCCTTGGCACTGAAAGCCTGATCACACTCTCGAGATGGTAGGATGAATGTCCTTGCCTCAAAGAAGTTTAGAATCAGCCTGGGAGATGTGATTTCTGCTTGAGAACTATATTGGCTCCCCAGTGGAGGAGCTGGAGGGACTGAGGACAGAGAATACAGAGCGGCTTCTCTTGCAGCATGGTATCTGTGCTGGGATACAAAATCTCCAGGGGGCTAGATACATAAAACCCTGTGTAGACTCATGGCTAAAACTGTGCGAACACAAAAACCAGAAATATGTATTCTTCTCACCATCGTGCATAAGCTTTGTTCCGCTTCCCAAATCTCACTCATTGAGAAATTGGTCCCATGTGCACAAACCTCATTTCCACTTTCACAATTAGCCATACAAGGATGAAGAGCCTCCCATTGTCATTCAGTTTTCATGAAACACTGTGTCCACCTCAAGTTATCAAACATGACACAGAACAGAACTATGAGAAAGAAGCACAGTTGGACAGGGCTTGTAGATGGGAGGCAAAAATGTGCATCAGTTTACATTAGTGGTCTATAATCACAACAAATCTTAAGACCGATCTAGTTTTGAACTTCATTTACTTGGACTAGGAGCATCTTAATTAGCAACCTCACACACACACACACAACACAGGCTCTAAAGCTATGATCAGTAAATATTAAAACAGTATGAAACAGTTCAGGACATGACTCACAATAAGTACGACCATTACAAACGACGCTGAAGGAGACACTGAGCACATAAAGACAATTATTTCAGTTTGTGAATTGTAATACTGTTATTGCTGTGTAAATGCCAAAACTTGTAACAATAACAATCAAAGCGTCCTACGTTAAGTGGGGTATTTTTCTTTAAGATTAAATTATGAATATCGGCTCATTTTGCATTTTCACTTCACTGTAACTTGGATCGATTTGAAAAACAGTGTGTATGCATGATCAAAGGAGTGTGGTCACACGCTAGGCTGAAATGACATATATTTGATTTTTGTAGGGATCAGGACCCCAGACTGGATTGTGTTTGATTGTTGAGGTGACTTTTGGATTGCAATGTATCTATTGTTGGAAAATTTGGTTTAGGGGTGGAGGGCTGGTGAAGAACAAGATGGCATCCTGTTGAAGACTGAGGTCCAAAGTGACGTGTGGTAGACGAAGAGGCAGCGTTGTTCACGTCCTGGACAACACAAGAGATTACACACTCGGTGGCCTCAGACAGCTGCTACCACTGAAGCAGGCTGAACAATCTGGCAAGGAGTGAAGGGTGAACCACACTACTTGACCAGTAGGAGATGATTAGATTGCAATCAGGTGTGCAGGAGTCAGGAGAGGCAGCCGCATCCACAACACACACACACACACAGACAAAATGTGAGGAAGGAGAGGCAAGACAAGGGAGAGAAAACTAACCCTCGGTGTGATCCATGACATCACAGTCAGTCAGTCGAAATAACAAAGAGATACATCACTGGGTGATCAGGAGATGTGACCGCTACCAGCAGAAGCTACGATGAGACTGACTGAGATCATAGTGAAATCGGATTGGTTTACAAAAACACACACAATCAGCTGATTAAAGGAACTAAGCAGAGAGAAACGGAACAGGACATCAACAGACTTTCTGATTCAGCACACTGGAAGCCACACACAGGTTGTGTCAGCTCACAGTGCCCTTAAAAATACGGTACAGTAAATATTATTCCCTCCAGTCTTTATTGTTCCCTGGTAACTTCTGCATTAAAATAAATACATACATACATGGAAATACAGTTTTAAAGCAATTCTTATTTACACTTCTTAACAAATCCTAACAAGGACAATGAGTCAGTACTTGTCTGTGGCACACAACCGTGAGCCTACTATAGTTCCTACTAAAGATCTTAACCTTTAAAACAGTGCACAAACAGGAGAAAGTAGTGTGTATGCAGGGGACTATTTTCAGCAGCAGATTAATCCACTTTAGTTGCCGTGGTAAGTATTTCAGAAAGCAGGGCAGTGTATGTAGGACTGATTCTAAATAAACTATACTGGCAGTGCTCATGTTAAGGAAGGAACCTGTCACCCAGTGCAATGGGAAATGGACCCTTAACTTCCCAGAATGCAGTGCAGCAAGATGTCAAATCTGCCAAGTCAACGGTCATGTGAAATAGAATGATTCATCATTAAGCAGCTGAACTAACAAGTACACAGTGTCACACTGAGTGACGGACTGACAACAGTGTCAGCCATATCAGCCTGCCTTGTGTATGTAGTGTACACAGAGTGCACACACACACACACACACACACACACAGATAGATAGGCTACACGCTCCCTCACACAGTGATTTCTTCTGTTGAGTAGATCCCTGGAGGCTTCCCATCACAGCCAGTTAGCACCTGAACTCACACAGGCTGTGGTGAGACACTCCACAGCACATCTGAGCACAGAGTGTGTCCCCCCCTGTCGACCCCCCACAGGAGGTTAGCATGTGGTGTAAACACCTCCACACAGGTGCCACACCTGCTCAAGGGGCTGGCCCTGGCCTCTGAGCCTGCTGAAGGCTGCAGAGCGAGGTGATGTAGTGAAGGAGAGCTCTAATGGGCTTCATAGACTACAGCTGCTGTTACAAGTAATAATATCTACACATCTCCGTCTCTCTTTTCCTTTCGTGGTGTTTTTCTCTGTCTCTTTACATCTCTCTCATCCAGTTTCCACAGTAAAGGGTCATGGGATTTTGTGGGTGGCATCTGTAAATAGATAATCATCTCGCGTATCCTCGCATGCACCAGGCAGGATTGTGTGTGCCCCCACACAAACACAAACACTCACTATTCAAACAGGTTTTCTCTCGCTCTCTCTCTCTCTCTCTTTCTCTCTCTCCTGGATTAGTAAATAGGAGAATAACGGAGTGATAAGTAGGCAGGGGGTTTGCAGTGTAACTGGCAGCAGCAGCAGCGCTACAGACATACACAACTGAATAATGAAGCCCCATTTATTATTACTGCACATGGAACAAGCTGAGAGCTGTTTGAAGTGCTGTGGATTCCCCTTCATCTGCTCTGCTCCTCTGGTTGTCGTCTTCTTCGCTCTACCCTCCCTCCTTTTTTGTCTCCCCTTTCCCTGGATGAAGCTTATGCCGGCGAATAAGACCACGCTGTTTTCTGTGGAGGAGTGAATGCTTATAAAATGCCCAAACAAATACGTCCTGAGATAACTTCATTCAGCCATGTTGAGGAGAAATTAGGTCAGTGCTGCAGCCAGAGCACCAGGATACACCAGGAGAGGAACTGAATCCAAATCAGCGGGAATCAAATCAAACTGAACATAAACGTAGGGTTACTCACACATGCTGCAGAGTTTCTAAATTATGGCCTCCTTAAAAAAAAGAGGATGTGGCCTGTGTGGTCAGGGTGCAGTGTGCTGAGGGTGTGCTGGAACACCTTTGGTACTTTTACTGTGCCAGTAGCACTGATCTGTGTCACGGTCCTGGTCTGGACTCACCCAGGTGTGTCGCTTGTGTTTCCTTTGTCGTCCGTCTCTCCTTTTCTGTTTCTGTGGCTCATGGCAAGGCATCCCCTCCAGCTCCTCCCTGCTTCCCCTGCACTCCTCTTTCTGGCTGTCCTCTTTCCATCCAGTTTAAACAAACCATTTACCTGGTTAGGACAATTTGAATGCTGTTAAGGTTCAGGCCAAAAACAGAGAGGTCCCCAAAGGCATAAAGAATTTATTATAAAAGGGCAAAATGTTACACTGAAGCAGGGCTGGAGGAACACTTTGGGGGAAACCCGGGATATATGTGGAAGCACGCTAGGTGAGACAGGACTGAGGGCAATGGCAGGCCTGCAGGCACAGAGGAAAACAGGATGAAAGATGATCCAGCTAAAAAAACATTTGAAAAGATTCACAGAGAATAAGAGACTGACTGCTCTACCACAGGTGGATTTACAATGAACTGGCAGAAAGTGGAGGGAGAGACTGCTTCTGATACTGCAGGTGATGGGAGGAGTACTCAGGTGTGTCTGAAGGTCTTGATGGGGAATGAGCAGAAACGACCACGCCCAGCCTGCACACACACAAACACACACACATGCATCCACACACTCACAGGGAAAGACTGACTAGACACAGACAACTCCAACCCCTATAAAATAGCCTACTGGATTGTACCAGGAAGAATTAACCACTATCATCATTATGTGGGTAGCCTACATTTTGATAATGAATAATTTAGTCCAGTAGTGCAGAGTTATAAAAGTGTGACACCATGGGAGGACTTCAATGTGTTGTAGATTCAATTTTAAAGACATGAATTTACATTTTGAGTGCTCTCAGGAGCACAGCAGCTTCAGTAAGTGTAAAAGGCAGGAAGCACCGGGGCTCTTCTTACCTGCAGCTGGACGTCCAGACAAACTGAGCAACCAGGCAAGAGCTGCTCAGACTGGAGGAACGGATGAGTGCATGTGACATAAGACCTTTCAACACAACAATGACCTGAGGCACAAATGCAAGACAACACAGGAGTGGCTTTATTAAGGCTGTGCTTAAGTGGCTCAGTGGCCCTCTGAACCCCTACATTAAAATACTAGCACATGAACATTGGCTTAGTTTTTAGTTTGCCCAGATATGCTGTTGATGTGATGTTCTGAGGTAGCAGAAGAGTTGTGAGTAATGTTTGTGTCTGTACAATGAGTGAAGGGTTTCATAGCCAGAGTAAACCACAGGGCTTAGCCAGGTGTGTCATAAGGAGGCGTCTGACTCAAGTATACTGTTTGCTTATGGAACATATAATAGAGGAGAGACGTCTTGACTCAACAGAGAACTGTCATGTGAATCTATAGTACAGTAGCACATGTATCCCACAAGTGTGTATGACTTTGTGCAGAACAACATGCAGCTTATTAAAGCGTGGAACTTGTTTAGAGGTTTATTCTGTCACTTGTCCTCTGAGCAGGCACGTGCACAGATAGACCCCTAGTGGTGCTCAAGCACCTGCCCTTTTGCCCTTGATGAGAAAAGTGCCCTTGGTGCTTTTCTTCATTCATCAATATTTAAAAAATAAAAATGACCCTCTCTGTCATCAATCCCCCCCCAAAAATGTTTTGATATCTGACAGGCATTTATCTGAGTTCTTGTGAGAATTCTGCCTCGACCTGATCTGTGGCACACACAAGCCCCCGCCTTGCCCCTCCCTCCTCCTCCTCCACTTAGCTCTCATGCAGTGCTGAGCGCCAAGCCAAACCTCTGCAGCCTGCCACATAGCCTTCACGTTTTGTACTAATGAAATCCATGATTTCAAAGCCTTCTTCAGCTGTTTACTGACGTTTGTCATGTTTAAATTTAAGTTTATGTTTAAGTGGGTTTCTGATTTGAAATGAAAGGTAGGTCTTAAATTGTGCTACATGACAGTCTGGTGAGGTGTATTGATCATTAGAGTTAGCCCATTTGATTAGACTGTGTTGATTGTGTTCACAAAAATAAATATATAAGGTATCCTACTGTGTTTTTTCTTAATTTTAGGAATAATTTTGGCAATGGGGTGTCCTCAAAAATGTCTGTGCACATGCCTGCCTCTAAGGTCTGTAAACCGGGGTCTGTCTGTCGTACGGTCAGTCTGCATACAGATTAAATAAAATAACTACTGTAAATTTGACAGAGTAGTATTTGAGTATATTTTTTGGCTGCTCTATGCTGAGCATCTGTTATCATATGGATCAGGAGTAAACTGTGTGAATAATAATGCTGGTGGGTGTGCATGTGCAGGTTGCCCCCACCACCTCCTGACACGCCTGCACTCATCTTCACTCTGTGCTGGCCCACCACTTGCAGCTTAAAGAGTACTCTCTCCCTCCACTCTCCACCTCTTCGTTTTGAATCCGTTCCTTGTAACTGCTCGGCCCCTTTTTCCTCATGTGCCCTCTCCTGGTTGCCATTTCCTCCCGTCCTGTTTGCCTTGCCCCAGCCTGCTTTCCTGTCCTCCCCTGGTTTCCCTTCCTGGTTTCTGCCCGTAGCTCCATGTTTCACCTTGCCTGGCAACGCTTCACCTTTTCTAGCCTTAGTTTCTGTAGTTTCTGTAATAAACTCTCTTAACTGCCTCCATGTCTACCTTTGAGGTCAGATCAGTTGTTGGCTTCACCTTATCAGATATCTGCTAACTGCATCACCATTAATCTGCTTAATGTGCAATTTAAAACTAAATAAAAAGGTGAATTTTGACCCCAAAAAAATAAAACTATTTTCAAACTATTTGACAATTTAAAAAAAAAAAGTCACATTAAGGTCATTGTGGCTCTTGTATTCGGCCCAAGCCAGCTGAGAGGCCAACTGTATGCTCAGTTAGATTCACTTTAATGTTTCGGTGACTTTTATGAAATATAATTTCTATCTTGTCCTTAACTGCAGTGGAAACACAGCGCCTCCACTCTCAGCTTGAAGACAGTTCACTTTCAGTGGACAGCTGTGAAGTGATGCAGCCACATCCAGTGACCATCCAGACTTTGTTGTGTTCTGAATAAGAATAAGGTGTGAGATAAGGAGGATCAGGGATGGAGTGGTGCTAATTTTGGCAAAAATATTAAACTTGTTACAAGTCTAAGACAAAAAAAAAAAATCCTGGCTATAAGAGACCAAGAGAACAACTTTTAATTTGTTAGCTTGTGTGTGTGTGTGAGTATGACTGTGTGTGTGTGAGAGCACCCATGTGTCTGGCAGCTGATTGTGTCTCTAGGGTGAGTTTCAGCTTTGGAATTCATCTTTTATTTGCATAACGCCTTTAGGTCTCCCATAGACATTAATTACTGTGATCTGTTGCGCCTCTCTCTCTGTCGTTTTCTCACTTCTCTCGCTCTCCCTCTCTCCCTCTCTCTCTCTTTCCCTCTCTCTCAGCTTAAGCACCTTTCTTTCTCAGCTAAAGGTCAGTGTTAATCACTGGCTGCAATAAAAGGGATATTTTTCTTATGAGAGTCCTGTTGTACTCTGTTTCCAATTAGCTCAGGCTTACAGCTCTTTGGCATGGCCAGGGGACGAGTGCATCCCTCCTCAGTTCTTCTCAACACACACACATGCTCCTCTATTCGTCTGTCATTTCAAAAGCTCTTCCCTCTCCCTCTCTTACCAAACTTCCATTTACTCCCAGCAGAGGCAGCAGATAAAAATACCTCATTTTGAAGGAGCAGCCCCAGCGCTGGTGGCTACTCTCACTGAAACTCATTTGTTCTACTGGAAACAAGACAGTAGAGGCTGGTATTCAATCAAAGCCACTAAAAGCAAGTCAAAAGGCCATCCCTCATCTTCTACAAGTATGGATTAACTGCACCAAGAAGAAAATATCTCCACCATGAGGTCATTTATAGTATATTCTTTTACACTGGGTTTAAAACCCTGCTCCATTCTCTATCTCACACAGAGCACATCACAACCAAAACAAAGTCCAGGTCCCTGGTGCATGAATACAACTGGGGGCGACCACACCTCAGGGTTTTATAAAAACACTCCTATATGATTCTTCACTTATCAACTTGAAGGGAGTGTTTCAATTCAATTTTCTTTTAATGGCTTTTCAAACTCTCTCTCTCTCTCTGAAGTTAGCAAAGTTACAGTTTGGCAGATCTCCCTGTGTTCCCCAAGAGTCGCCCCATATTCTTACAACACCTGAGGTGTCATGTGAG
>OMNW01032263.1:0-10526 GCA_900303245.1 Selene dorsalis
GCTGCCCCCATCTCTCCAACCTCTGGTGCATCTCCCCCCTCCCCCACTGGCTCATTCAACATCTGGATAAATAGCTCCTGATGCTGACTGATTTGCTGCGGGAAGAAAGACATAATGAGGTAACGGTTAACAACTGAAACGCAACAGGCTCAAAATCAGCAACACTGTGTCTTCCCTGGGACTAACTGAACTTCAACAAGATGCCGGCACACTGACAGGGATTTTATATATCATTATCATTTATATAGTTAACAAGAAACTAAGGAAAAGCTTCATCTATAGCACATAGTGTCTGCTGCTAAATGAATTCTTTTGCGGCCCATTAAAGGCAGGATTGGAGATCCTGGTTCAAGCAGGCCACATTTTAAAAATACACAAGTCAGAAGTCCAAGCCCCACGTGTAGCAGCTTCACTGTGCAGCATCACTAACTTTCCACCAGCTTTTTCTCATGGCTCATTCATGTGAAAGAAAACACCTAACATCATAATAAACCATCCAGCATCCAGCTTAGAGCTACATTACCACCTACTGGACTTCAGTGTAACTTGTTGAAGACTGAACGTGGTGTTGAAGATGATTGGATGGTGTTTTTCCAGGATTGTCCGTCCCACAGGTGACTAACTTTTTTCATTTTTGTGAAAAAGCATTTAATTACTTGTTTGCAATCCGAGTGTGACGAGGATTTCAAGCACATCGTTATAAAATGCTCCAGAAATAGATCTCCAACCCTACCTTTAAACATGAGTAGTTAGTGAAGACAGGCAGGACACCAAAACAATCTCATGAATAATGATCCAACACTCTTATTGATGCAATCGTATATAATTTCAAATGACACACTCAAGCACGAGCCTTCCTTAGCTCCAGATGTGAGCAGGTGCTTCACTTCTGAACTCCCTGACCTGTTCAAAGACCCCCACCAACCTGCCAACATTTGGCACCGATGAGCTCGGTGTGTTTAAGGTTATTGTCGGCCCTCATTACAGACACCTGGACACCCTGCAGCTGATTCAGGGAGGAGCCACTGGAAGGGACGGGCGCTCAGGCTCCTCCTGCTGTGAGAGAGGGTTCTCCAGCATGAAGGGGGCCAGTGTCAGACTGGAGGTCCTACCTGTCTAACAATATGCTGAGAGAGAGAATATTTCCCTTTCCTATGTTCCCCTGCTCTTTTTTTTTTAGATTACTTAAAAAAAGAGGAAAATTCCTGTCTTAACATCTAAACAGACAGGTATTTTAATGATGGTTTTCAGAAGTGATGGATTCTGCAACGAGTTCAACATCTAGTTACTTATTTATGGCTCTTTCAGACATAATGGCACCTTACTCATGAAGTGTGGAATGCATAACATGACTTTACAACACCCAACTTAATTTTACCCTTAGTTAATTAGTTTCTTTGACTCTTCTAATGACTGTGGTGCCTTCCCATGCAGGGCTCCAGACTGCCCCAAAATGGGGGATTTTCCCAAGCCCAAGTGAATTTTTCATCTACTTGCAACCAGTAAATTTTCTGGGGTTTTTTTTAAACACTGTTAAAACGTGGAAGGGGCGACTCAAAGAATCTGGTATCTGTCATTACAGGTGGCAGGCCCATGTGTGTGAGGATCATGGTGTGTGCCTCTAAATTTTAAGTCCGGGGCCACTGTGCTCCTTGTAAAAAAAAAGTTGGGAGCAGGATTATGCCCTGGCTCCAGTCTGAGGATGTGTTGGTGTTACCTGTAGAAGCTGAGGGTTCTCCCTGCCTAGCTGCTGGAGAAGAGCTGGTAGCAGGGCAGGGTTCTGCTGGATGGCCTGTCTCATGTGGAGGAACTGGGGCTGGGTCCGCAGGAATGCAAGTGGGTTGTCTCCTAGTGACAACAACAACAACATTAACAACAACAAACAGAATTGATTTATACAAACGTTTTCGATACCAACACATTCATTCTTACTTCAAACCGAGCCTGTGTACAACTGGACCTGAGCTCAGTGGGATTGATACTCTGTCTGAACAGCACATCCATTGTCCCACTGTTACACCAGAAACCCCTCCCTCACACATTGCTGACACTGAATGAGGAGGAGAAGGGGGGGGGGGGGGTCTGTGTTGACAATTTACTGCAACTTTCCAAAACTGAGCATCCAACATTCACACCCACTTCACACCACGACTGGTCAGTTGAGAGACGAGTCAGACACTCTGCGTCTCTTTTTTCATTCCTTGCACAACAACACGTGACACTTTTAATGTCGGCTTGACGACTTCCCGCTGAAGCCGACAGAGAAAATGTGCCTTTATCTCTGTTTTTCAACAGTGTTGTGTTGTTTCAGCTTCTCAGGTGAGTCTTCAAACAATCCTAAAACCTTCACACATACATCTCACCTCATTGGTGTGTTTTTCATATCCACAAACAGAAAATGAAACACTGTAGTTGAATAGACTGGACGCATTTCCCCATTAAGTGAAAGCTTCAGGCTCATACCCCGCCCCACCTCTGTGCTAAAACACATGATTCCTAGATATACCCACTGAGCCAGCTGAGCAGGCCTGACATGCAAATGAGACGCCTTAAACAGCCAATGAGCAGAGCTGAACGGCAACACGGCCCACACCTTTTAAGATGATCACAGAAAGGAACCAAAAATGCAGCTCAGGGTAATAAATCAAATACAGACAATCCCTCCACTTAACAAACTGTCAGCATCACACTTCAGGAATGTTTGTTTGAAAAGTGACACAAAGGACTGACTGATTGTCAAATTATCTCCCGGTTAACCAGCAGTTTCTCCAATAATCAATGCAGCTCTGATCCTGATAAACAACATGATTTTGTGGACTCAGACAGTCTCCACCGTCATGAAACCGCACCAAAGGTGGAGCTTTGGTGACACCTAACAGACCCCACAACAATTTATTCATGCCCATGGTGGAGAAACATTTGGTGCTCAATGAGTCACATAATGAGCCTCAGTCTCCCAGAGAGCTGTCAGGGTTATTTATTCCAGTTATCTGAGAATGAACCCTGTCTAGGCCCAGCGGCACGCCAAGGTAAATTTACATGTCCTCAACAGCCTCCTTGTGGTCTAAGTTACTGTCTAGTGCTCACTTTGATTCATGGATGCGAGCTGGGGCCGGAGGGGGGGCATTTAAAATCCACCACTATTTCCACACCGGCAGCACTGGTGTTTGTTTTTCTCCACAACAGACAGAGACACATAATGCTTGACTGCAGGTATTTTTGGACCGAGCTGAGCTGCGTGCCTTACCCTCTGCTAGAGACGGGGCTTCTGTGGGTCCGGACGCGGGGGCCTGCGCTGGTGGATTACTCTCCTGGACTGGGCTGCTGGGGATACCCTGGAAGAACGACAACAAAGTTATCCATCACACACAAAACACACACTCTCTGCATGGTGCCAAAGAACATGATCAGACCCCAACAGTAACAGTTAGTAACGAACAGTTTGGTGAGTCCAAGTGAATCCATTTACATTTCATTTGATTTAACCCCACAGCTACTGACCATCATAACAACTGCTGCAGAAATCCATCAGTCTGCCCAACATATACACACTTGAGTTTATGTAATACTTAGGATGTTCACTCTTACTCTTTTACAGAGTTGATTTTACTTTACAGTGACTTAGTCAACTGCACTTTGTCACGTTGTTGATATGTGGAGGTGTTTGTAAAATTGAGCTCAGACTATTTTAATCAGTGAGTCTAGACTGAATTAAAAAAAACCTCCATCAATCATTATCAACTGATTTCATGAATGAAAAGGACGAGATCCAAATTAGTGTTTCCAGTCACTTCTTACTTTAAAGCCAGTCTGTTAATACTCTGGTGCCACCTGCAGCTAGACTGTGTGCTGTGTAGTGTAGTACGGTCCCCCTCCCACCTGATTGACTGACCGGGGCCCATATGGACCCCCAAAACATCGGCCATGTGGAGCATTTACAAAATGTGGGACACCGATAAAATACATGACATCTGTAATAAATGCCAATCATCTGGTATCCCCCATGGCTCAGCCAATCACACTCCATGTCCATACTGGTCACAAAAACACATGATGGGGGCATCCCTGGGCTAAATATTAGAAAACAATGCTCATGAAACACTCTCAGGCATCAAACTCTGTATCTGCTGCTACGAAGCGGACAGAGATGCTTTTGGTCAGAATAATGTCAGTGTCAGTGTCAGTGTCAGTGTCAGTGTCAGTGTGTGTGTGTGTGTGTGTGTGTGTGTGTGTGTGTGACATACAGTGAGAAGGTATTCTACAGCTCTGTGGGGATTGTTGAAACTGGCCCGTAGTGCAGCCACCACTCTCTCCCTTTCATAGCCCATAGACATGATCTCCGTCAGCATGGCCTCGTACTCGGCCCCGGTCACTGAAAAACACACAACGCAGGTGACTGAGTGAACAACTCTACATACTCTGTGTATTTACAAGGTTACACATTACAAAGTTATACTAGGAATGTATCACCAGGAAACTGATATTACAACCATGCCACTATATTGCCTGTAAGAAGCTGCAGTAGCAGGTAGGACGGCTTTTTAAAGATTCCAACCCACACACAGAAACTTAACATGAATAGTCCATAAATTATGTTCAGTCACTTTCTTACACTGTCATTTGATCCTGGTTCTACTTTATGGCCTTCATGACAGACATTTTTACTTACTATTCACTATTCAAACATGCGGTAAACAACATACTGCATCAAACATACAGTAAGGCAGTGTCACCTTCTTCTTCACAAAGATGAGTATGAACATCATCTTTGAGTGGAACAAATGGGAATCCCCATCACTCTCTGTGACACCACAATAAGGAATGGCTTACTCTTGTCACAGCCTAAATATAGGAACGGTATGTATTGCGCTGCAGCCTGTAAAGTCCCTGACTCAAAGCAGTAACAATTTCTGGCATACACAGTATAACCTAGGATTAACACAAGAAATTCACTGCTGACATATGGACCTTCTTATAGCACTAACCATTGTCTGAAACTGAACAATTCACAACAGTACAATTCATTAACAACAGTGAGGAAACATCCAAATGACTGCTCTGAGACTGTTAGAGGTGAACAGGCTCTGGTTACTTGTGTATGATGTAAGTCTGGCAGAGATCCCATCCATTACATACCCAGTGCTGAGGAAGCATCCAGGCCCTGGCTCCCACCGCTGGAGCTGCAAAACATAAAAGGTGAGGAGGAAAAAAAAAATCAGACAGACTGCACAACATTTCTGTGACTCCATGGTGACGAGGAAAGCAACAAGACAATGTTGAAAAACACATTTTGCCATCAACATCTGTTCCATAAAACTAAATAAATCATGTCAAACCACCCATCACTAGAGTAAAATCACAGTACTTGTCTTGGATATTATGAGATTGGTATGATAGGATCCTGACCACTTGGTGACTCATGTTCTACTGTTCAAAGTGTAGCTTGACTGATTGATTTCTACTGTTGTCCCACTCTCCATCAGGATGTTTCAGGGTGGGTGACTCATGCCGATGTGCACAACTCTGATTTAATATAAATCACTGCCCCATCAGAGAAGACGGTGAACAGAGGAGACTTGTTCTAAGAATTAATCTTAAAGCTATAGTCCACAACTTTTGTCAACCGCAAGAGGAATTCTATGTAATTACAAAACTAGTGCCAGCACTTTGACGTCATGTCTGGCAGTAAATGCTGCACTCAATTGAAAAACGGCAAACCACATGGACGGTAAACTTGGGCGAGGGCGGCAGAAAATACCTTCGACGGCAACAGTGGATATACGTATAAGAATATATTTTATTGTATTTTGTTCAATTTGTTGGAAACAATACATCGCCATCGTATCGTTCTGTCAGATCGTTGTGTTTCCCGTTCCTCGTTTTCTCGTCCAGAGGCTGTCGCCCGTCTGCCTGATTCCATGTAAATGCAGCATAAAGCCAGAGGTCACACATACACAAATTCAGGCGAAGGAAAATTGCCTGCCAGTGCTGAATGTGGCTGCGGTCACACACACATGCAAATAACAGTGGTGATTATTCCCATTCACTTCCATTCTATGTGAGCAAAGGAGAGAATAAAACATCCACTTCCTGTGGCAAAGCAAATCCGCATCTTTGCTTTGCAGTGAGCCAACCGAAGGGTCGACACTCCACAGTCACTAGTTCTACGTGTTGCGAGCAGTGAGCAGAAACTACCATGGCGTCCCGGCTCCATTATTAGTTGGTGTACACAGTCTGACCACCTCTCCTTAGTTTAGCGGCTAGCGAAGTTACTCTGTCGGCTCGATGTAGCATTAAACCCTGCAGCTGTATCTTAGCATTTGTGGTACTCTGGTTCAGCTGTGAGAACGTAAACACAGCAGTTCCTCATGTATGTTGAGAAGCTCTCCATAGTCTGATGTAATCCACTTTGTTGACGAGGGAGCAAACATTTGCTAGCATGGGCGTAGACACTGCTGGCTTGTTCGGATTAGCACGTAGCCTGGCGTTGATGCCTCCTTGCTTGTCTCGCTTAGGTGATCTGTCGCACCACCTGTGGTAACGCCTCAGTGCTCAGTGCTGTGTTATCTCATCTAGTGATGGCTTGTATGTAACGGACATTTAGAGGACATGTAGAAGTTACACACTATAGCTTTAAATGATAAGAGAATGAGAATTAGAATTCTAAATAATACTGTTTTCAATTAGAGGAAAGAAATTATTTTATGAACAAATCACATGGTGAGAAAAAACATGAAGGAACAAACCTGTAGTTAAACAGACTTTAACTGTGCCACTGACACAAACCTCATTTATATCTTATTTGGAATTCATTGTCCAAAAACTTTCTCTAATAGACAGGGCAGGAGAAATTAATTACATTTAGTGAGTTAATAGTTACATTAAGGGAAATCCTACAGCTTTTAAATCATTTGTAATTAAAAGCGATGGCTGTTTTGTAGTTTTCCATGGACTGCTGATAACTTAGTTTAGACAATGTAGACCAAAACAATTTAAACAGTTGCAGATAATATGTTTTTAATCAAAAGAATCGTCATATTATCAACTCATCGTTGCTGCTGTAAACATTACACACTTCAGACAGACCGTCTACCTGGCCGGTTGTTGTGGTTCTGTGGCTGCGGCAGTTGGCTCCACTTTGTCCTCCTCGGGAGGAATGGGAACAGCTGCTGGGGTTGGAGCTGTGGCTGGAGTTGTGGCCGGGACAGCTGTTGACGTGGAGCCAGAGTCCTGTACAGGGGGCTTGGGTGCTTCTGACACTGGGGGCGAAGCAGCAGCTGCAGGCTTTGCCTTCAGCCAGTTCAAAAGAAGGTGCTGTTAGACTAGCAACTTAACAATGGAACTGATAAAAATGAAAAAGGGTCAAACACAATGTCATGTTTCATCTGTAAGTATTACAGTAAGATCTCACCTTGGATACCATCACTACAACAAAATTCTTCTCATCAATTTTGTAGTCCTTAATGGGTGTGTCATCTTGAAGGATTTTTCCAGCATATATCAGCTTCTGTCCAGATACTGGAAAGTTGTCTTTGCCTCTTTCTGCTTCTATCTTCTCTTTCAAAGCCTTCACCTGAGGACAGAGACAGGAATCGTTATCCAACACCATCAAAAATCATGCACATCATGTATGGTCTCCTCATGTTTTATAAGCCTGTCGATGCTCTGGGTAAAATGGGTCTTTCATTCTCCTCTTTGACCTCTCACCTTGGCTGTCAACAATCTACCAAGCACCTGTTCAATGAAAAACTGTCCAGATGGACCAGTGACAATGTCACTGTAAGACATCCTACATTATACTGGCACCAGAGCTCAGGCGCATAAGCCAGTTGAATTAGGACATTGCAGATGTAGTGACTTCATTCATTTCTCCCACAGCATGACGGTGCTTACTATTGTTAAAAAGTGTAAAATTAAATGTGTGATGCCCACTATGAGTAATGACAGTAACAGGACAATGACAGATTGAGCCGCACAGTCCAATGCTCACTTAATGTTGCCCGGCAAGCTGTTTGAGGGATGTGACCATGCTAACAAACTTAGCCAGCTTTTATGTGCGCTACCAATAAGGCTAATCGTGATTGTCATTAGGGTTAGCATTAGCTATAGCAACCATAGCGTAGTGGGCAGCTTGGTTTGATAGACGTTACAGCATAACGTACTGGAGCTCATCAGATAGTACCGGGGAGCAGTAGCAGCAAAGTAACCACTACACAAACCACAAAAGATGAGAAAGTCGTTAGCAGTCGCGTCGCGAGGATACTTTATTACCAGGCTGTCCAGCTAGCTATCTGGCTAAAGGGTGCTAGTCAATGAGGTTTCGCGTTGTTCAGCGCTATGTTACGTGTTGTTTACTCATTTGTAACACGTGAAATTGACGGGCGTCCTTCAGTGGGTACTATATACATTTCTCTTTATTTCGCGGTATCAAGTAAAGCTGTAGCGTACACCCGTAAAGTTCAAACATAGGTCCCGCAGCTAGGAGTGTTAGCTAAAGTTAGCAAGTTAGCTAATAGCCACTCACCGTTTGTTCGGGGTCTATCTCAATCTGAATAGTCTGCTGTTGCAGTGTTTTAAGCGTGATCTGCATGGTGGTGGTGGCTGACGTTGCGTCAGATGTGCTTCAAAGGGAGAAATAGTTGCGCTCTAAGCGGTTAATTTGTTTTTAAAGTTGGCGTTTCGGGTAAGATAGCAACTAGCCGACAAATGTGTGTATCCATGAGCACTCAGCAAATCGCCATCTTTGGTGACAAGTTGGTGGTGCGGCGAGAGGAGCTCCGAGGGAAGGTACGAGATCTCGTGCTGTACGACGCGATTATGACAAGACACTTGAACTATTGATATTTAGCATTAATGTGTATTTACTGATACAGTTTATTGATTTTTAATAAGGTATGTCCAGTTATGGTAATATTGTATATGCAACTCCAGGTAAAAAGCTGAACAACATTTAGATGACATCATCACCAGCACATTTAGACTGATTTTACAGTTTTTTATGCTCATAACTTCTTCATCTTCAGGTTAACTTTGAGGTCTTTTTAGCAATAGCTGCAGAGATGTTAGGTTTGGACTGTTAGTTAATCACTGCTGTAACTCCTCAGAGGGCTGAAAATCACCTCCTGGGCGCCGCTGAATCAGGGGATCTGTGAAACAGTTTATTAGCCTACTGGTAGCACAAGCTGGTGATTGACTACTCCCAGATGGGTCACCCAAGCAAAGGTGATGATTCAGCACCCAAAAACCACTACAACCCAAAGCTCATCGCTGATGACCTGTCCAGGAAGCAAGTTCAATGTAGAAGCCCACACTTCCACATCCTTCTCACACTGCCTGATATCAAGTGTTTTGTGCTCTCATAATTTTTTTATGGGCCTTAAGTGATGGAGTGTTTGTAAAAGGAAATGCATGGCTATAAAATCTCCACACGTCTGAATCTTAAGCTTAAATTGACTGAGATATCACAGCATGTGCTGGCTGTTTGGCTCTGTCATAGTCATGCTTTTGTCTGTTTTTCACCATTTTAAAAATCACCTATGTGCTGAATTTCTGAACTGTAATTAGATTTTGGCCCACTCCCACTGCACCGCAGGCAAAGGTTACAGACTTGTACTTCAGAGTTTGTCAAACTCAAAAACCAACAAAACTTATAGACAAAGACATGATATGATATTCAAATATCTGGAGTAAAGTAATACAACGACCAGGCCTTCACACCACATATGAAATATGACAGTCATGTGACACTATCCCCAGTTAAGGAGGAAAACACCGTCTGTTGCTTTGTTCCTGTTGCCTGCTTGTGAGTGGAAACAGCCTCTGACCTGGCTCCTGAGCACCAGACAGCTGCTGGAGTCCAGGGCCAAAGCCAGTTTTTTTTTTTTTTGCTAAATGAATGTGTGGATTGTACAGACATGTTTATCAATCACACTTTAATAAGAGGACATCTGAACTTGCTGGACTTTGTTTCTGCTTTCACATTTTTAGTAGTGTAAGTACAGATGAGAACTAAACTTAAGTTCAAATTTCAAGATACTGCTGTGTCATGTTAAAGGGGTGTCGTATAGCTCACTTGGTACAGCAGGTGCCCCTTAAACAGAGGCTATAGTCCTTACTGCAGTGGACCTTTGAATGAATTTGACCGATGGCATTATCATCATTATTCTTTTTCAGATTTCTATTGATATTGCAATAACATAAAGGAAGAAAGTTATTGCAGCTTTCATTTTTCTAATCCAACTAAACTCTTAGCTCACTGCCTGTAATTGCTGCAGGCTACTAAGACATATACCCTTGTTCATTTACTGACATTAATAGTTGATGAAGGCAACATTTCCTATATGAGGTCTAACAGCGAACCACAGAAGAAACAAGAGAAGAAAATGCATGTGCGTGCATGCGCGTGTACTCACTCCATCCAGTAAAAATAGACAACAAGGTGGACAGGAAGTGGACTGATAAGATGAAGGTTTGAAGTAAGTACCAAGAGACTGTGTTACTCAAACAACACAAACACATGTATGCAC
>OMNW01032263.1:10546-20570 GCA_900303245.1 Selene dorsalis
ACAAACACACATATGCACACTCTGTCTTTCTTGTTCACCCCTCACCTGTCCCACACTCCTCTCACCTGGTGATTCAGTGAGCAAATCGTTAAAAGACTCAAACTTTTTAATGAACTGATTATAATGATTCAGTCCACTGTGAAGAAATATGCTTTGCATATCATTATCCAGCATGTCCCTTGTTTCCATGGCCAGGAGCATTTCAATCAGCATGTTCTTTTTAGACTTCATGAAGAGCCTTTCACTATGCACCCAGGTTGTGAGGCTGGATCCTACTAACACATATCACATACAGAGAGATTTAAAAAAAAAAAAAAAGAAAAAAAGCCAGCTAATTAAACTTGGGCTGTTTGTGCTGTGTTTACCATGCCTGCTGGAAATGAGTTTGACCTCTGCCTGCATCCTCAGAATGGATGTTTCAAATGTGGCCTTGTGCTCAGCACAAATAAAAACATGACATTCAGAACCACTAACTACTTGTAATCATTCACCTAAATTGCTCAATGCCACACGATACTGTTACAACCTACTACATCCATGGTGTCTTCATTTAATAATCACCCTGATGTTTAGCTGCTTGCCACATAACGCCTCACATCTCAACATATAAAACTGTTCATAAAGCCAGTCTAATAATTGATTCTTTTTGACTAATGTAAGTAAACCTTTCACTGTGGGCACAGTGGTTACATAACCTTCAAAATGAGCCACAACATAACCATGTGTGCGCATAGATGTGCATGTGCCACATGCACTCCAACCCAATACTTCAGTACTACAATGACACCTCTGCATTGGCATTTAGACTAGTTTGGTGTTATGCTACAGTCAGGATGACAACCAGAAGAGACACAGAAAAACAACAACTCAGGTCACAGCTGCTAATGAGTACAGTCAGTAATGGAAATAATAACACTTACCTAAGCCATAAATGTCTTTCCTCACTATTTGTAATGACATTACTGTGTTATTTTGTCAAGTGACAAGTGGACTGGGTAGTAGCTCAGACAGAGGCAGAGGCATGGTCACAAGTTGGCAAGTTGAATAATGACTAGGTGACATGTTAGCAGTGAGATTCAGTACTTTGACAGACGTTGGACTGATGATGTACTGAAATGAGAGGTACTATAAGCACATGTTGTCTCACAGTTTATGTGGTAGCCAGCAGTGTGTTATTGTCAGGTGACAGAAGCAATCAGCCAGGTAGCGGCTCACAGAGAGGAGGAGGGACAGCCTGTCCCTCCCCCACAGGTCAGGTCTACCTGGTCTTCCAAATACATCTGTTTTTATGAAGGCTGCACAGACATGGTTTTAATAATGCTGTTGTAAATGAAGGCTCATATGAAATTGCAGTGGGAAAGCCTCCAGGACTGAGCTGCTTTTATGTCCTCTCTGACACCTGCATGAAATCAAACCTCCACCCTTGCCTGAAGTCACGTTGTCGCCTCGAGTCCAGCTGTTTCCTCATATTTCCTGTCGTTATGCTATTCTAAGATAACTGACTGCTTGCTGTTACATTATACAGAGCACAGAGACATGAGGGTGATATTTTCATATCCAGCTCTCTTCAAGAAAGCGAGTGAATTTCTCCAAAAGTCGAACAATGGCTTGAGAAATGTTTATTGAGAAAGGGGCAGTGTGTGTGTGTGTGTGTGTGTGTGTGTGTGTCTGTTTTTCAGCAAATCAATCATTTCCCCAGTGGCCCCCCAAATAACTGGTGTTATTGGAGTAAAATATCTGTCATTTAAAACATCTACATATTTGTTGATCATCACTATGTCCTTTCATTATCACATTGTAATGCAGCTTTAATCGATTCAAAACAGTTCGATAAGTTTGAAATGAACTTGAGTGAACTGTATGAACTGTGACTGCTGGCGCCATGGCAACCAAGTATTTCAGCTCTCTGCCAGTTAGGAAAATACATACTGTGCACATCTGGTGGGAGTCTCTCTCTCTCTCTCTCTCTCTCTCTCTCTCACACACACACACACACACACACACACACCTGTGCAGTTTTATAATGCGGTCAGCAGGGGGCAGAGTTTGACAACTTAGAAACAGACAGCACTGCAGATCTCAGCACAGAGCAGGGTGAAAGTGAGGAAGGGCTGAAGGAAAATGTGACACATTTTCTGATCAATAAAAAACCTATATGTTGTGTTTCTTTGTGTTTACTACGTGTTCGCTTCAGGATCATCTAATGAATTGTCTCTGGCCACATGGGGATATTATGTTATGGGTGGATGGATGAGTTCACTGACTTACTGCAAACTATTGCTGTTGAAAGACAGTAGATGTGAGTGGACATACTGTGTGTTCTTATTTTTGAAGGGACAACAGAGAAAATGTACTCTCATATCTGTGCATGTTCACTGTGTGAGTGCTGCAATAACATGATTCATACACAGGAATAATAGCATATCTGAGTGATGTTATTTTTGCCTTTTTTTCCAACACACACACACACACACACACACACACACACACACACATACTGCTGACTGTGACCACCAGTCAAACCTCCCAGCAAGCATTGCGACATAAATATTTGATCAAATTACCCCCGATTCATCGCTCAGTGCCAAGTTTGCCCGGGTCTCCCAGTCATTTCTCACCTTCTTGTTGCTCCTCATCCTATTTTCTTCTTTCCTTCCCTCCTTTCCTCTCCTTTCTTTTCCTCTCTCACTCCTCCAGATATTTTTTCTCTCCCACACTGAGTAATGCTTTGCTCCACCCTCCACTGACACTGTCTATTCTTGATCATCTTATTTAGTAAACTGGGGCTAAGTCTGAGAAATGAGAATAGGGAGGCTTGGTGGGAGTAGAGGTATGAAAAGGGTACTAAAGACCGGAGGAAAGCGGAGGAGGAATGACAGAGGGAAAAGAGGAGGCGGGTGAGGATGGAGACACTGTCAGAAAGTGCAAGTGGGTTCAAGGGAGAGAGGGAAACAGGAAGAGACTGAGAAAGAAGAGAACAAGAGGCAACGAATCAATCTGTGTGTGTGTGTGTGTGTGTGTGTGTGTGTGTCTGCATGAGGGGATGGTGCCCTAAATGTGTGTTCATCTGGGTTAATTCTCAAGGACAGAACTATTAAAGATTAACAACAAACCACCATGTTTTATTGAGACAAGTTGCATTTGTGGGCATATGGCTCTAAACACAGACCTACTTAAAATATCTTTGTCGTGTGTGTGTGTGTGTGTGAGTGTGTGTGTGCGTGTGTGTGTGTGTGTGTGTGGTGTTTTCCTCAGGCTTTTATTTTGTCCAGACAAAAAGACCATCTTTTCTGAGAAGCAATGTCGTGACTGGAGGCATGGCTTTCTACTGCAATGCTGCAGTCATACCTCAGTTAGACTGGCCTTCCTTAATGCATGCCAGCACTATCCAACACAGTTCACCCCATGTGTTGTTGTGATATGTAAAAGGGAAAGATCAGGATATGCATGCTGTTCTGACCACAGCGTTGGAAAAAGCTGGCAGGTGTTCACTACTAACCCTGTACAGATGTGACTGCTGTCATTAATGTGTGGTACGACCCTGGTTAAACCTTTGTAAATACACCACACTTGTATTCTGGTTGTCTGAAGAAATTAAAGTGTTCAGTACTGTACACTGGGACTTAATTACCATATTGCTAACTTTTTGCTACTGTTGTACTATTTACCAGAAATCTGTTGTTTTTCACTGCTCTAAACTAGTAGCTGCCAGTGACTGCACAGTGCAACTTCCACTTTCAGATGTAAAATATTGTGATACTGTGGTGTATTGATTTCATGCAGCATGGTTACTGTCTGGTTCTTTAATATCTGACTGGTTGTCCTCAGCACCAGTAGAAGGTGGGGTCAGGGCCCAGACCAGCCCAGCTGTGCTCTCTAATGACAGGTCAGCTGTTTGTCCTGCTCTCTTCCTCTTCTTGTTTGTACCTAATTGATCCATTAACTCTGTTGTAAATCAGACAACACAGGGGTGCAGGTGCTGCAGCAACCACAACTGGGACAACAGTAAACAGTAAACTATGAATGTATTAAGAAAAAAACACATAAACACAGCACAAAGTAGCAGGAAAATATACTGAATTTACCACATAACTGAAGACAGAGCCAGCTTCCAACACTGCAGCAGTATGCCCAGTGATGCATTCACTTACTTAGGTTTTTGTAGTGAGGTGCGTTTGATCAACAAGGAAGCTGCTTTCTAAGACAAAAACTGAAAAAAGTGATTAAAAGTTGATCTTAAGCTGAGCAAAATTATTTCAGGCAACGAAGTGATTCTTTAACATACCACAGGTACACGTCTAAATATTGCTTATGGAAACATGAAGTCAAGAATTTACTTTGTTGGATTGTCCACAATGGTGTTTGTGGACAATGAACCCACAGATCCTATCTCTCAGTTGATGTTCTTCACTAAACATGATGGTGCCCGGTTTGTATTTTAACTTCAAGTCGTCCATATGGACAAATACAAACACGCAAACATAAACTTACGCTCAAAAAAGAGTGTATCTTTAAAATTTTTAGTTTTAATTGGGTGTAGCTGGCAGAGGCGCTACCAACTGTGTCACTCCTCCTCCTCCTCTCTGTTGTCTCTCTGTCCTCTGAGAGAAATCCTTCTATTCTTTTGCAGGAACACCCCCACAGTATCATCTGCACTGCCACGATATGTTTCTGTATGTGTGTGATGGTGCTGTCACCAGTGCAATGAGTGAGTCACGTATGCTACCCACAAGGATTGTCGTTAATATGAGGCTTTTGAGACCCATAAGGCCCACACGATACACACACACACACACACACACATACACACACACACACACAGTCGATTCCAATGTGTTTATCTTCTTTTTCTTTTGTTCTTCTGTATTTTTAGTTGACATTAATGCTGTACTTGGATGAGATCTCCACTAATAGAAGCATTATCTCATTAGAGCAGTCTCTCCTCATTAGTTAGCTATACACTGTAAATCCCCACAATGTGCCACAAACAGCAAATGTGCATTTTTTGTTTGCCGTTCTTCTTTTGTGCAACATCTGGAAGTTAATTATTGTCAAGAATGTGTCTTGTCCCCACATCCTGTTGCAGAGGGAATATCAGAAGCAAAATTAGCTTTTTAGCAGGAACGAACGACAAAAACATTACATTACAGCCATTTTGGTCGGCATGAGTCTCGATTTGAGTTGGAGCGGTCATTCTGGCATTTTATATTCATCAATC
The DNA here is from genome assembly GCA_900303245.1 of Selene dorsalis. Taxonomy (NCBI): domain Eukaryota; kingdom Metazoa; phylum Chordata; class Actinopteri; order Carangiformes; family Carangidae; genus Selene; species Selene dorsalis. Next base: position 15,765 of record OMNW01032263.1, read on the forward strand.
AATACATAAAATTGGTGCTGATGCGATTTTTGAATGTGAGTTGTAGGGGGAAGCATCTCTGCAGCATCACATTGTTTCATTCATGGCAGACCACACCGTGACACATGTCCTCTATCAAAAAAAAAAAAAATGCAGCTTTTGTGAAGAAGATGTTTCACTTAGCTATGTTGTGATTTTAATAACATTTTTCCTAATTGTTCAGCCCAACTTTTGACCTTGTGAGAGCTATTTGGAATATAAGCTGTTGCATGTTAACCAGCTAGCCCAGACCTGTCTCATCACACAGCTATCGCCCCAAGAACTCACTAGCATGAGGGTCATACATGCAATTACAACTTACCAATAACATTTATTGATATAATGTTACTATTAGATACATTATGTGTAGCATACTAGTTTTAGTTAGCTACACAACAGCCACATATGGTAGGTTGTTGGTGTAAACCTCTAATCTCACCTGCAGTGGATTTTAGTGATGGTTATATCTCTACTTCATGATTTCCACATTTTTATTCCCTGTAGCGCTGAAACTTGGTGAACTTAAAACAGTCAGAAAAAGTAGATGATGATGAATGCAGGTCATAGAAGACTGCACCATTCACAATACAGTCCAGCTTTCCGTTTTTGTTATGAATTTCCCACCTTTTCTTTCTTATCCTGCAGGAGGAAACAGTTTCATTCTGACCAATAACTGAGCTTGGTTTTAGAAATCAGCCTCTCAGCTCAGCTTCCACTCATCTGTCAGCTGACTAATGTCTGATATGCTGAATGAGCTGCGTTTGAAGGTGACATCCAGAGAGGCTCACTGCATCTCTTGGTTGCCATGGTGATGACGGATGCATGACTCCCGCGGTGACAGCTTAGAGACCACGCTGGGTAAACATGGACTCCTGTGAGAGCGGGACAACTGGTAATGACACCACAGAGGAAAAAACACTGATTTGGGCACAAACGCGCGCACGCACACATGTACATACATACACATACACAGGCACACATGTGATCGCACACGCAGGAAATTCACAGGAGAACGGGAGCTTTAGCAGCTAACAACCCCGGATTCTCTGTCTCTTTCTCCCTCCCTCTCATCTTCTCACTTCTGTCTATATTTGTCCCTCCTAACCCCTGACTCTTCATCGGGCCGACAGTATTCTCCTTATTCAGCCAAAACTGGGCCACAGAGCACAACCTTATCCCAGCAATCCACACACTCACCCACACATAGACATACACACATAGACTCACTCTCATGGACACATACTTGCACACAATGCTAATTAGCTCTACAAACAGGTCTGAGCTTGATCTGCCTGTGTGTGCGTGTCGGGGTGAGCAAGGGGCAGTGTGCCGTTAACTAACTAATGTGTTAGGATTTCTTTTTCTGTCCTCATTTACGGAAATGAAGTTTGCCCCCCGAGTGACCCATATCTCCAGACACAGGACGACAGGAGAGAGGAGGAGAGGGAGGCAGAGAGGAGAGAGCCATATATTTTAATTTATATGACATCAAATGGGCAGAGGAAGATAAAGCGTGAGACGGAGACAGAGACATGTTGACAGACAGGAAGGAGGAGAGAGATGTGATGACTGAACTGTGCCCGTCAGCTCTGAACCTTCCCTTGTAAGGCCAAATACAGAGCTCAAAGTAGAAGTCAGATGGTACATGGCTCAGTGCGTATACGTCTTAATGAAGCAGATCCCTGATCCCTTCTCCATATACAGCCATGGACATGATGCAGTAGGGTTTCCTTGAGAGCGGTGTAACCATGTTAGAAATCCCATCTCATCTTAACATCCATCTTTTGTTTCCATTGCTGCAGGCCTCCACTGTTGTCCCAAACCTATTACAACACATGAATGAGCTGCACGACTGCAGTGGGCGATTTGTTTCTTTATTACAACAAACCACGGGCACTGTGTTTATTTTGAGCCAATGCCACATACAAGTTTTTGCTGTCATGAATTCTCACAAGTGCAACAAAACGTGGATTAATCTGCCACTAAAAATAGCCAATGCTCAGTTTACTTCTGTTTAGATAATAGCTTTAGCAAATGATTTTACCTTAAATGAGACCACATACAGTATGTTACAAGCATTTGTAGATGTGCATCCTCAGCGGGGACACCCACAGAGTGTTGGATGACTTTGTTATTGATTTTGGGGTTTGATGAAAAGAAAACTAAAGATAAATGCAACAAGCCCTCCAGTTCTCCTGAAGTTTATGGGGCATTTTAGTGTGATTCAGCTCAGCTCAATCTTTTGGCTTTGTGGTTCAAACTTTCCTATTTTGGTTCACCTCCATCGCCTTGGCACAGCAAGCAGCTGTTCTCAGCAAAGAAATCTCCACATAGTGGAGCATTAAGTGAAAGGTTTCTGCCTGTCCTCTATAATCAAAAACTCACTCAGCGCACATTTCATACAGAGGCAATTGAAACAGCTTTACGGAAGATGATAAAAAAGCATACAATATTGTAAAGTGAAATACACATGTAACATGAAACAGTTGTAATATTTGCATAATTAGTCTGTTAGAAAGTTTCTGACATGCCATCTCCCTTTCCTTATTAATGGCAGCAATTTAACCTCTTTAATTGTTGATAACTTTAAAATACCCGTACAGTTTCATCAGCAGTGTTTGCTCAGCCACTAGAAAAAAACAGCTGTCCTCTCTCTGATTCATTAGATCACCTTCTTGTTCATCCGTTCATTTGGGCTTCTCATATACTGCTTGTGCTTGTGCCACAGAGCAATGCTATGTGAATCTATCTTACAATTTTAATTCGTATTGTGCACTGTTATTTACAAAATACATAGATACCTTTGAAACATGTGATTTAAATATGACAAAAGAATGGAAATATTTGGAAAAAGAGAAGGTACAGGCAGTTTTCATTTCTGAGACCTGAACAAAGATGAGGGCAAGGTGCAGACACAATGATGTAACAAAAATCCAGATGCAGATGGGTGGAGATTGGATTTTGAGGCCCCACCCAATCCAGTAGAGCAAGTCTCTGTGGCGCAATCGGTTAGCGCGTTCGGCTGTTAACCGAAAGGTTGGTGGTTCAAGCCCACCCAGGGACGTTTTACACTGGGATTAACAACAACATATCAGTAAAAGAGAAAAATCTACACCCTTTGATGTCAAAAGAACTAGGTACAGATTTCAGGAGATGTTACCAGTTGACATATGCTCAATGATACAGTGTTACTGTAACGAACAGGCTAGGAGACTCAAGTGCAGAGATCAAACACACCTTTAATAAAGGATAAGCAGGTGTCATTCACAGAGAGGCACTCTGTGGGGCAAAAGTACAGGTAGGGACTAGGCACAGGCAAAAACAGTCCAAAAGGCACAAAAACCACAAGCAAAGTTCCGAACAGGGAAAGGCAAGAGCAGGGTCAAAAAATACAGAAAAGAGGTCAATGGGTATACATACACTAGAAGAATGCAGGAGAGTGGGACCGAGGAACCTAGACCATTTGGCAAGGTAGGTGTGGAATGCTAGGAGTAAAAGTACTCAGTGGATGATTAGTGATGGCAACCAGGTGTGGCTGAGAACTGGCAGGACAGTAAACAGGAAGTGGGATGACACAGAGGTAACCAAAATAAAACAGGAAGTGAATAGGGTCCAGAAAATGTCTTTGCCCCATGAGCATGACAATTACAACCTAGACAAGCAAATAATACACAGTAACACATGAAGTCAGAACCAGCATTATTTTACTAATGTGCTTGTACACAGGCACTTGTTGTTTCATAGAGGACGGGCAGAAACCTGGGAAAAGCCCAAGATCTAGACAAAATCATACAAAAAGAAGTCACATACACAGATGGATAGAATTTGGATTTTGAGGCCCCACCCACTCCTGCCAAGCATGTCTCTGTGGCGCAATCGGTTAGCGCGTTCGACTGTTAACCGAAAGGTTGGTGGTTCGAGCCCACCCAGGGACGTTTTACACTGAGATTAACAAGGATATGTCGTCAGCATGTATTGGATCAAAGGAACTTGGTTCAGTATTCATGAGATGTTACCATTTGTGATACGCCCAGTAATACAGAGGTATACCCTGGCCAGGCAAAAACAGAAGTCTAAAATCGTATTTTTCCTCTGTACGAGCAGTTTTTCTTTCAGAGACCTGAACAAAGATGAGGGCAAGGTGTAGACACAATGATGCAACAAAAATCCAGATGCAGATGGGTGGAGATTGGATTTGGACGCTCCGCCCCCTCCTGCCAAGCAGGTCTCTGTGGCGCAATCGGTTAGCGCGTTCGGCTGTTAACCGAAAGGTTGGTGGTTCAAGCCCACCCAGGGACGTTTTACACTGAAATTAACAACAACATGTCAGTAAAAGAGAAAAATCTACATCCTTTGATGTCAAAAGAACTAGGTACAGATTTCAGGAGACGTTACCAGTTGACATATGCTCAATGATACGGTATTATAACTTATACAGGCTAATAATACGCAGTAACAAATGAAGTGATTAGTAGCATTATGTTACGAATATAATTGTGCACAGACAGTTTTTGCTTCTTAGAGAACAGGCAGAAACTTGATCAAAGAAAAGCCCAAGATCTAGACAAAATGATACAAAAAGAAATCATATACACAGATGGATGGAGTTTGGAGTTTGTGGCCCCACCCACTCCAACAAAGCAAGTCTCTGTGGCGCAATCGGTTAGCGCGTTCGGCTGTTAACCGAAAGGTTGGTGGTTCAAGCCCACCCAGGGCCGTTTTACCCTGAGATTAACAACAGCACGTCAGTAAGAAAGAAAAATTTACACCCTTTGATGTCAAAAGAAC
>OMNW01032266.1:0-10017 GCA_900303245.1 Selene dorsalis
AAAATATTAACTCTTTGCCCAACAAGATGAAGAGCTGGAGATACTGGTGAAGACTCAGAAAGTAGACATTTTTTCAAATCATACCAATACCTGTGTACATCCCACCCAGTGGCTACTGCTGAAGATCCATCTGAAGTTCTCCATGAAGTCGTTGCCAGGATACAGACTAAACATCCTGAGGCACTTTTAATGATATCAGGAGACTTCAATCATGTTTCCCTGATGGATTCACTGAGGGATGTGGTGGAGAGATGCTCACTGAGGGTGGTGGAGGCCATTCTGGACGGCTCAGATCATCCACTTCATGACACCTTGATGGACCAGGAAAGCAGCGGTGGTGGACAACTCCTCTCTCTTTGCTGCAGGACGGAGAAATATAGAAGATCCTTTGTACCTTAAGCCATCAGGCTTTTTTGATTCTTCTGCAAATGGTGATGAGCTGACAGACAAATGAATTTCCCTTTGGGGATTAATAAAGTCATTCATATTCATACAAATGCTTAATCATCACCTATGGACTTCTACTCATGCGTGGTGGTGACTGTGTCTGCAGAGCGAGCCCGAGAGAAGGGAGCAAATGTTCAGTTAGCAGGCTAGTTAGCTTGATCACTGCTGGGATATTAAATTCAAACAGTTAATTCAAATGTCTTTCTGTAACCAGCTCTGTAACTGTCTTTCAATACTTCCTTTTCTGTGCAGAAGTATCCAGCTCAGTTCTGCTGAATAGTAGTGGATGGTGTCACACAGCTAATGAGCTATGATAATATCCTTAATTTGTTTCTCCTCTGAGGTCATCACAGTTCAGATGGCTCGCTGTTGGTTCACTTGAGTTGAACTCAACACAAAAGATTCAGCAAATCTACTTCTCTCCCATGAGTGAGTCTACAAGTGACGAATCCACTGGAGTGAACTGATATTGTCCCAAATGTTTGAGCTTTACATTTATATTGAGCTTTACATTTTATTTTATTGATGTGAGATTATTATAGAAGTTGGAGAAGAGCACAAAGTAAACACACAGAGTATGCATCTGCATTTGAAAAGATTCAAACTCTGTCCAACCTTTAACAATTACCTACTCACTGAAAACTCTGCATTCCATAATATCAATCATTTTATAGCTGGTACTTTTATGATACAGCAGAGTAAAAGGATATTTCCTCATTTTTCTTTTGAATTTCCACATATTTCATCTCTAACTCTGCTACAGCAGTCTGACTATCTCCCATTTACCATATGTACTACATCTGTCTAACATCCATTTATTGTGTTCTAGCAACTCAGCCACTCATATTTAAGGTTATTTGGCTCTTACCTTGCTTACCAGTTAGTTAGCCACACCCCCACTTGTCACTAGTGTGATGAGACAGAGCAACCAGCAGAAAAACAGTATAAAGTGTTTGGGTTTATGTAATAAGCCGTGGAACCACCTTTTAGGTTCTTTGTTGCTACCCTCAGATACAGTCCACTGAAGAGCACCAGGGGCAGAGTGGGCCTCTTGTTGTCATGCTAACGGTAATAAACACAGTTAGGGATGAGGATCAGTCATCGGACGGTAAGGTTCAGGTACACAAAGTACACAAAAAGATCAAGGATTGAAAAAACAAAAAACAGAACACAGTTATATAATGAATTGGTCATGGATAGAAGACACAACAGTGATTATCAGTTTGACATGTGAACAGTGGTGCTCATCTTCTTTGTTGCTGTATATACAACGACCCCTGACCTCCTCTTCTGCTTGTGTCATTATTATAACAGCTGTTAGGGGTCACCTCAGTATAACACAATCATGGTTGATAACATTCCTCCTGTGCAAGTGAGGAAGGAAGATAAGTGGTGATGATATAACTCTAAATTAGTTTACAGTTGAATCCACCATGTTGCTGGTACTCAGCAATGATGATGAACTTATATATCTTGCTTGGGCATCCGACCCTACCAGCAACGTAGTCAGAGTAGTCACATGTCTCTGTATGTGTCGTACAGGTGCCTCTGAGATGGAGAAGATTCTGATGGCGAAGGTCTTCACCAACTACAACCTTAAGGTCCGGCCAGCACTCACCCTTGAAGAGAGGGTGGTGGTCCGTGTGGGTATGGTCCTCTCCTCCTTCGTTGGACTGGTGAGGGACTAAACAGCAAGACTTTCCACATTAACCTATTTTAACATATGAGTGCACAGACACAGACACTTACTAACTAACAGATAAAAACATTCAGAGTCCTAGAAGAAGAAAGAAAGACATATTTGGTGACCACCACCTTATCAGCAGATTAGAACAGAGTTTTCCCATATCACCACCCTGGTTGGCCTGAACCATAGGTGAAAATGTGATGTATGACTTGATCTTCTCATATCATGTTGAGGATTGATAGTCTAGACAGCCATAGGGTTGTCTTGTTATTTTTTAAGCTTGCTGCTATACCTTTGAAACAGCTTTTAAGGAATAAGTATCCATTTGGGGGAATAAACTTATTCGCATTCTGAAGGAGAGTTAGACGAGCAGATCAATACCGGCACACAGCTTTATGTGAGGCTACAGTCAGCAGCTGGTTACCTTGGATCAGCACAGAGACAGGAAACAAGGGGAGGAAGCGGAGCCGGCTCAATCCAAAGGCAATAAAAACCACTGAGCAGCACCTCTAAATCTTAATGATTAATATCTTGTACTTTTTATTCTTTTTAATCTGCATAAAATCTGAATTTTAAGACCAACAATTACCAGACAACCAGCAGAGACCCCACACAGAGACAGTCTTGCACATACAGCACCTCCCATAAGAAAAAGCACCTTCTTGTTCCTACAGACCATATGAATGAGATATAATGTGTTCATTAGTGAAGTTTACTACGTCTTTTACGGTCTGTGTGCAAACCCTTCAGCTTCAGCCTTCGCTTGAAGAGGAACTACGCAAGATTTTTACCTTAATTAAACAGCTTCAGAGTAATTGTGATGATTAAATGACTTGTTACAGGGTGAATGGAGGCTCTCTGCCTTCCACCTAGCGTCTCTTGGCCGAAAACCAACCTTGCAAGGTGACTCTCACAAGGAACATGGACATGCTTTATGGCACTACGACACAAACATGCCCCGTAATCCATAATCTCTTGTTAATGTTACCTACCTCGGTAGACATCGCTCCATGGATTACCTTCCCGCCAGCTTCGTTGAAAACAAATGCACATGGCTGGGGGAGAGGGAGGAGGGTTAGCTGTGAGTTTTTATGACAGTGTTCTAAAATATGCACTCTGAAACTACAGGGGGAGCTCCGAGGAGGGAAAAGCGACTGGACTTGCAGAGTTCCCCTTTAAAGGAGACATATCCTGCCCCTTTTCCACAAATTAAAATAGTTCCCAGGTGTCTTAAAGACATGTCTGTGACATGCATCAGTCAAAATACCCCAAGGATCAAACAACACAGCTCTTTTTATCTGCTCAAAACACCCCTGTTCAGAACGGCTGGTTTCACTGCATGTCCCTTTAAATACAAATATACCACTGTTCGTCCTACCCCACCTCTTCTACAGGTACAGGTACTCACATGTAGGTTGGTATTATGCAAATTCGAAAACTAATGACATCATTGTCTGACAACTGAGGGAACAGCTTGAAAAACCACATGGATTTCAATCTAGGGAGCAAATTACAGATTTTTTTTTTTTTTTTTTGTCAGTTCTTACATTTTTGGGGCCAGAAGACAAGACAAACACCAAATATATGTTAAAGAGCCTTCAAAAAGTCATATTTCCATGATATGTCCCCTTTAGGAGTTCTGCTCATCTCAATTGAAGGCAAATAATGATGTTACTGACTGAACATAAATGACATCAGTCTTTTCATCCTAACTCTTCACCACAGACTGAATAATTGTATCTTGCAAAATGTTGAACGAGTAGGCAATATGTCGGTCAAGTTTTGTGACTGTTCGAAACTGTGATTTTTTGAGAGGTCATAAAATCTCCTGGGACGCCTGACTCCCATGATGCCTCCGCTTTCTTATTCCTCGACAGTTCGCTTGGCTTCACACAGCCTGAAAATCTGGGTCTCCTCTCCCTGAAGAGCAGCTTAGCCTCCGATAGATACATCTTTGAAATGATTTCCACAGACTGACAGGTGCCTCTGTGAAGGTTCTGAGGAGAGTGAATGCTCCCCGTGCTCTGTCCCACATACTCCCACAGTAACATGTGACAGGATAACAAAGTGCTCTACCTGTACATGCAGCACACACCTTCTTTTATTCATAACTGTGAATGTATCTGAGAGGCATCTGGTTCTCCACTTCACTGCTTGCCGGCCTGCTGAGTCAATTGGTATTGTATTTTTATTCATCCATGTTAGGAGATAGTGTTTTAGCAGTTTGCACCAACAGGGTCTTTATCTGTGTGACTCCATAGAAAGGTAAAACAGGAATACAACATCACGTCACTTTATTTGCTCCTTAATTTCTCCTTGGCTCCTTCCTCCAAAGCATCCACACACACACACATACACACACATCAACACGCATATTACATGGTTTCACATTTGCATACACATCTACAGCATGCTCCGTTCAAGGTCAGTCTCACTCTAGAGAGGAAGTCACATGGGTTCTTAAGTTCTGGAGTGTAACGATGGTGAAAACTGACCCACTTGGATGCTCAGTCCTCATCTGCCCAGAACTAGTCAGCTGAAACACTGCTGTGTTATTATTAACATTCACCGTCAATACAAACACTTACAGGAAGCATCAGTAAATGATGAGAGAAGTTTCTGCATTTGTGTGTGTGTGTGTGTGTGTGTGAGAGAGAGAGAGAGAGAGCCTCTTGCCCCTACCCCCCTCCTCCGCTCCTGTCCCAGCTGTCTCTCTGACATTCCTCCCAGTGTTTTAAATAGCAGCCCCGGCTAAGGGACGCTCCGCCTTCTAGCTGTAGACAATCACACACACACACACACAGTTAATGTGCGTGCACATTTATTCATTGCACACATACAAACACCTTATGTTCGAGAAGTGATTGGTGCGTATCCATTGCTACCCATCAGCCATTTCTCAGATGAGCCATTATTGTCATTTAATCGGGGACAACTGCAGCACTGAAACTATGTTTACACCGGCAACAGAACAACATATGAAAATATAACAAGTGTAAATATTCAGATTACTCATCTTTTATCTGTTATTACTGTTTTTGATGTAGCAACAAAAACAACATTTAATCCATCTGATACAAGCAACACTGAGTCTCCAGATTTGTGATTTTCTTTTTTATCATTAAAGAGTGAAAGACGAGGATATGAGGGATATTCAACTATAATCTGGCTACCCTAAATTCCAAACTGTCTTACACATTGTTGCACCACTGTTGCACCAGCTGCTGCCCGGCAGGAGCAGTGGTTGATATTATATTTAAAAGTGTTGTCTCCTAAGGAAAATGAAGACATCAGGTTTACAGCGGTGGAAGTAACAGCTGAGCTCAGCTCATAAGAATGTTCTGTAATCAATCCACACATGTATCTTAATTGAATTTAATTATTTGGATCAAGAGCAGAGTTATTGCTGAATAAGATGTGAACTCGTGAAGTAAATTAACCTCAATTTCTGCAACTGAATTGTTTATTGATGTCTGTTGAGGCAGCATTTTATTCTGAAAATCCTGTCAGCAGCAGCCTAAGCACAGGCAGGTGAGATGTGAGCTCTGATGTTTTACTGAAAGATCCTGTCATACGTTCAGGAGCTAAATGACATATCATACATCTACAAGAGTCGACTGCTATTTCAGTGTTTATTTCTTAATAAGTCAGAAAAACAACTGAATGGTAAAAAAAAATTACAAACTTTTCTTTGAGTTTGTCATTATCAGTAATGATAAAAAGAAGAGAGTTGCATTTAAATGATTCAGGGCTGCAGCTGTGAAAAAGTAAAGAGGTCTGAATACTTCCTGAATGACAGACATAAAGATCAAAGCCCAATCTCATTTCTCTTTCATACCTATTCACCTCCACCTCCATTTCATTATTGGTAACCATTTTATTAAAGCAATACATCACTCCAGGCCGTGGTATACGCTCGTTATACCACGCTAAGAATGCCCCTTAGCTGTGGTATAATAAACGTATACCACGGCCTGTCGTGATGAATCGCTTAAATATATCATAAGAATGTTATGATGTTAAAAATCCTTATTAATGGTGAAAATACTTGATTTATGTGTCTCTTTGCGCTCGTGCAGCCATCTAGCTGCTGAATGCAGTGTATTGTGGGAAAGTTTAAATATCATAAATTATTCAACTGCCATGTCAACATGTCAACTGGAATTTGATTCAGTGGGCTTCACGCACTGACAGGAAACACTCGTTCCTAACATTACAAAATAAACAACACTTAAAAATTAGATATTTAATAATAAGAACTTCAAAATCCTTATGGTGTTTGATTAATTAGGATATCACCACCCCTAATGTGGACACGCAAAATAGAGAGGTAGGGCTAAAGGAGAAAGGTACAATACAAGACTTTAACTTTGGGTTGAAATCACAATACCACTGTTAGGATGATGCCATACTGCAATGTGAGAGTTGTGTATATCTTGTATGAATGTGTGTGTATAATCTTTACAGACAGTCATAGCTGCTGCTGGACTGAGCTGCCATTAGCTATTGATCTTCATCAATAACAAATGCTCTCTTGTGTTTTCAGAACATGAAGAACGAAGAAATGAGCACAGTGGTCGTCATGAACCTGGTGAGCGTTTATGTCACCGGCACATTTGAAACCACAATATATGAAATAAATAATATTGTTTTGCAAGAACACAAGAGAGCTGCACGTTGAGGGACCTTTATACGATTCATTAACACACAGCACTGCAAGTGAGCGACCTCCTACTATGTGTCATCGGTTCGAGCAACTCAAGCGTGACCCGGGCTCCGGTGGAAAGGCACAGATGGGTGGCAGCGGCACCGCACGCCCCGCTCAGAACGCTCAGAGTCCACATAACAATACAGAGCAAATGCAAAATGAGAAATTATGCAAATGATGTTTTGTTATGCTAAGACAAATGCTCAGGGAGAACATCCCAGTAGAATCTAATTACAGCAGTGAAGCAAATGAAAAATAAACTGATGAAATCACCAAATGCTTTTGTAAATGCAAAGTCTCCTCTTCTGTTCTTATCTGCGTGAGTCCCTTGTCCCTGCCCGCCTTTCATGTAGTCGTATATAACATTCACATTCCTTGTTTATGTGAATACACAAATGCTTTGTTTTGTTTTCATCTCAAACAGGAATGGACGGATCATCGGTTGTCGTGGAACCCCAAGCAGCATGATGGGATTGAGGTGCTGCGTGTCCCCTCTGGGAAGGTTTGGCTGCCTGACATTGTCCTCATCAATAAGTAAGTATGAGCTCTGCACTCATGTCACATTAATGAATCAGCACTCTGGCCCCCTCCCTCCCCTTTTTTAAACGTTGCTTGTTATCAGGGACGGTTTCTTTGCGGGCCCTAAGGTGCAGTTTGTTTTTGCCCTCACATACATATTAATGCTCCCAGGTTGAATAAGTTATACTTATATTAAATATAACAAATGTCTAATGAGACGAAACTTGATTTATGTCCAAAACATTCTTGTTGTCTTCCACTGACAGAGTTAAAGACCACATGTCTATATTATATATAAAGGTCACGTCCAGGCCAGCTGACAATCTTGCCTGGGCCCAGGTCGAGATAATCTAAGATGGGCACCCCCACACCCAGATCTCTCTCCTGTTCCCTTGCGTTTCCTCTCCTCTCCTCTCCTCTCCTCTCCTCTGCTCTTCCTCTCCTGTTCCTCTTCTCTCCTGTCTCTCCTCATCCCTCTGTAAAAGACAAGTGACAGGCATTGACAATAATAGTTAACATGAACAAACTACACTAAGCTGTTAGTGCCAAATACACTCTTCATATGTATTGGAATTCTGACACTAGCAGGGAATTAGCGGGGCCCTCCTGCTTCACTCTGTCACGGGACTGCAGCTGGATCTCTCTCCTCTCTGTCTCATCCTCCCTGATGGAGCTACCAAACTCAACTGTTTCTGTCAAAGATAACGTGTTGTGTCAGGCTTTTATACAAGCTAATGGACATTTACATTAGTGCTGGCCAGTTAGGTTACATTACTAGGCTGGTAAACGTTGGCTGCGCTGTTTCTTAACTTGCTCGATGTTGACTTTAGGTACTAATTCCAGCATCACTCTCACCTCCTCTTTTAAATATTTGTTGAGAAAATCTCTCTATTTTCTTCTTCTCTTTTCTTGCCTCTTCTGAGCACCTGACTTGTGCTGACCAGACATTTTGAGCATACTCAACTTCAAATCAAATTTTGATCAGTGGCCAAACCATTTTTGTGTAAGGGGTTTTGTTGGGTATTTCAAGGACAATTAGGAAGAAAACAAATAAAAAGCTTTTATGTAACTCAAATATTACATAGTTTGTCCACAAATACGCCTATTTTGAAAAATTATTCTATAATTTAATAAGGGTCCAGTTCTGCTCTCCCAGTTACCTGATACTTGTTTTCAGGTAGATCAGTGATAATGATGCAAATATGACTGTCCATAGTAACACAGAGGCTGCTGGAAACTCACACAAAGCCACATCACACTTGTGATTGTGTTATTGAAGTGAGTACTGCCACAACTCCTCACACTCTGTCAGTCAGTCCACCACTTTGGTTCAGACTGAAATATCTAAACAACTATTGGATTCACTGCCATGAATTTTTTGCAGACATCTGTGTTCTCCAGAGGGGGACTCCTCTGGGGGGGTTTGGGTGATGGATTGGAATTTAATCTTGTACAGACTTTAAAGTCCTGTTATAAATGTTGTGAAGAGTGATAACTTCAATCTAAATCCCAAGTCTAACTTCAAAATGTTTTGGTTTATGAAAAAATATCATCAAAACAGTATAACCTCAGGCTGGTATTGAACATTGTGCTGTATTAGCACCATTATTATTTACGATTAAAAAAATTAACTGGATTAATCGTGATTAAAATACAAATGCAAGAAGCTGTGAACTACAAACAGGACTCACAGGTCCAGGTAGCAGAGGAGGACCACCTTCCAGAGGAGGCACCCATAAAAAAGGAAGAGGGACCCCCCAAAAATGAAATGAAAGGAAGAGGCGCCTAAGAGTCTTTGGGGAATGCTGAACTATTTCATTTGCATAAATATACTATGCAGGAATGACATTGTCCTATAAACAGTCACAAAGGATGTGGCCATATTAATCCTAAATTCATTTTTCTCAATCTGAAGGGCCACCGTGCCAACCATGAACCTGACCTTTGTTGCTGTCATCTCTACTGAATTCAGTCAGTCAAAACATTTCCCAAGAAGACCAAAACTAGACATGTCTGCAAACTGCTTTTGATGCTCTGCTGGTGAACCTTTGAACCCCAGCAGGTGACAGAGCTGTCATGCAGCCTGAGCCTGAACGCTGGCGGCTCTCGCTGTTCACGTTTCCACTTGACGGCCACAGTAACCATTAATCCTCCCCAACCAGCAGCTGTGCTTCATTCCGGGTTGTGTTGCGGCTCTGTCACGTCTGTGCCACAGTTCAGACGTCCAGATGTCCTCTGGGTGTTTATGAAAAGGAAAATTAATATTCTGCTGCATATGTTCGAAAAGCCAAAAGGAGCAAGAAAAGATAAATAAATAAAAATGTTATGACAGTCAACAAATGGCAGCGCGCTGTTGGAGGCATGATGAGCCAGAATAAAACACAGCTGCGGTTTAGCTGAGGTCACAGTGGAGGAACTGTATTTCACACAAATGAATCAGAAAATGTACTTACTGTACCTACAGAGAGTACGGTCGCTTTCCACATATAGCGCACATTCATAATAACACCACTGTATATCTCCTCATTGCTCCATTCATCAACCCTTTATAGGCAATTAAGCAGCATGGCTCCCCAATAACTGAGCTGATGGCACAGCTCAGCTACTTCATCCCAGGAGCTGTTCCCTTGAAATCAAGCACGTGAACACACACAAA
>OMNW01032268.1:0-12633 GCA_900303245.1 Selene dorsalis
TGATTCCGTTGCGGGTCCATAATAACCCTGTGAGCAGTGTTCACTGCTTTGCACACGACACCTTGTCTTCAGGAGGACAGGTTCCCTGGAGAATGTGGGCATCGATCCCACTACCTCTCGCATGCTAAGCGAGCGCTCTACCACTTGAGCTAATTCCCCTGTGCAGAGGCCTCCAATTTGATGTGAGCACACCCAAGCATTGGTAGAATAATTCTTTCTAACGAAAACAGAGCAATCTCAAAGATGATTTCAAAGTGCTAGCTTATTTTGTGAGGAGCTGACTCATAGCTTGAACCTGAAATTGCGTAGGAAAGGATAAAGAACCAAATGTAGGGTTGTATGATTGCAATAAACCTGTGAACCACTTTCACTGGTTTTGCACATGATACCCTAGAGTTCCCTGGACAACATGGGCATTGATCCCACTACCGCTTGCATCTTGAGCCCTACCAGTTGAGTTACTACTATTTTGAGCATGTTCTCTCCAAATACGCGCTGACAGTGGATATGGTGGATATAAACTGACCTTGCCAACTAAATCTATCTCCTTTCGACGAGGATGGGATTCGAACCCACGCGTGCAGAGCACAATGGATTAGCAGTCCATCGCCTTAACCACTCGGCCACCTCGTCCCGTCGTTTGCGGCGTCAACTGTAAAAGCTGGTCCCGCTAGTAAACTCAGGAGCCTTTACAGATACGCTGCTAGTATTTTCGCATGGTTACGGGAAAATGACGGAGGTGATTTCAGCCCTCAAGCTTGGGAAATCTGGAAGAGTAAATGCTCAAAAATGCCAGCCTGGAAAGAGCTTTGAGTGTGTTGTCTTCCCCGGAAGTAGAGGTGGAGCTTTTTGCTGATCCCCTCCTATGCAAATCTTGTTGCCTTTTTCTCCACTGTACCAGCCGCCCTCTTGCCTGGAAGTAGAGGCGGAGCTTTTTGCTGATCCCCTCCTATGCAAATCTTGTTGCATTTTTCTCAGACAACATAACAGTATTACTTAATATACAATTTACTCGATACTCTTTAAAACACATGTCTAAAAAGTTGAAATAAAAAAAAGAAGAAGAAGAAGAAAAGTAATGAGTGCAACTAACGAAGACAGACAGATCATCAACACAGTAATCATTTAACAAAAAATCATGCAACAAGAAACGTGCTACAAAGAGATACAATTAAACAAGGATTCAAACAAACCATAAACATACAGTAGGGCAAGCAAGCATTAGGGTATGCAGGGATGTAAGAAGCAGGTCGGGTGAACAGGCTAGAACCTAAGCACACAAGAAGATAGCAAGCCAGCAAACAGAGTAATTATGATATTGGAAGACACGAAGATCTGCTGGGATTGGAATAACTGGTAGTGGTCACAGACTTGATTCTCTAATAACCATAATATCAGGGTGTGTTTAAAGGTTTTGTGTGTTTCAATGTTACAAATATGAAGTCTTCAGTTGAAAGTGGGAGTATGTGGAAATCGGGAGTAATAACTCCATTGAATTACACTTTCTTCTCCAGGGCTTGAAGATTGTACCTGAATGATGAGACATGTGAACTATGGCAGTAAAGAGCAAGTATTTGCTCACTATTTAAGATTCCTGTTCAAGATACAGTGACTTATTTGGTCCTCTCAATCCATGGGGAACAAAAACCTCATACTTTTTACACCATGGGACAGTTTCAAAGAAAATTGAACAAGTGTCATCTAAGGGATCTGTCTTTAAGAGGAGGAACTCTGATAGCTAAATCATTCAAAGGGGGATTCTCTATGTGGTTAAATATACTGACATAGAGAAATAAAGCACATTAACAATAATAATAATAATAAAAGAAAATCAATTTCATGTTTTCATCACACTATGTTAAGACACTAAATAACTATTAACTAATTTTTAAAAGCACAATCCATTTTAAGTGTTTCATGTGGGTAATTTATTTATTTTTATTATATTCTATTTAATTTTAAAATGTATTTAGTTATGAACCTGTTGGGATGAACTCCTGGATGAGTTCACTGTCCCCTGGAGGCTCTTCATTATGTTGTGAGTGTTTCCAGTACACAAGTTCTCAAACTGATACAGATGTTTTCCAAATTTGCAGCACATTTGCGCATTTGCATGTTTTCTTGCAAGTTCCAGTGCTTTGAACTCTTGGGGCCACTGAGGAAAGGATTTTAAGTGCATTTTTATACCTACAGTAGGCCACATACTGAGGGTGTGTGTTTGGCTCCTAGGGGAATACTCAGTGATCAGTGACATGGTGGAACATACATCATTTGGCTCATCCATCAGATTGAATGTGTTCTTCAGGGGTATTTGCATAAAGCAACTTACTAAACCCAACTGCAAAAAAACTACAGTCTGTAAGAGGAGCATTAATGTGACCTACTGGGGAGAAGCCTCATCTCTGCCACATTTACAGTGAATGAATTCATTAGACAGAGGTTGACAGTGGCACTGACAGCAGGGTGGCCAAAGGAGGGGGCTGTGAGATTATTCTTAGACACACCACCCTAGGACAAACTATGATGTTAGTAAGGGAGAGTAAACATTGGACTGGCTTTCCACTTGCAACTTTACAGGTAGTGTATATGTAATTGGGAGAGGGGGCCATCCACAGCTCAGTTTGGATCCTCTGCTCAAGTGTTACTCTGGTACTGGAGTGAATGTAAACATCCTGAATTATTTGGACTTATGTAAGTACATTTGTTTATATCTACATATTGTTGTGTTGTTCCACATCTATCTATCTATCTATCTATCTATCTATCTATCTATCTATCTATCTATCTATCTATCTATCTATCTATCTATCTATCTATCTATCTTGTCGGTCTGTTGGTCTGTCTGTCTGTCTGTATATGGTGAATGGAATACTGAATTTGGTCAAAAGAATATGTATAATAAAGAATCAGTTCACCCTCTGTAAAAGACAAGATGGATATTTCACTTTGTTATTGGTTCGTAAAGAAACAGTGAGGCCTGTAGAATAAAACACTTGAGAGAGGACAGCACAGGAGTAACAGTGTGTAATGGTGCTGCACTGTCATGTTGGAGGAAATGTGACATTCAACTCTTGTGTCTACCACCAGATGGCAGCAGAGCACTGTCTGGCTCTGACAGAGGCTGCAGGTCTCCCTCAGTCATCAGACTGCAGGAGGAGCAGACCCAGGGGCGGATTTAGATATGGGCAGCCACCCAGGGTAGCACCTCATTAGTGTCTAGCATGGGTACTCTCCAGAAAGAAAAGATCAATAAAAAAAAAAGTTGTTACAATTGCGTGATCATTTTCTAAACACATTCGCAAGTCATGCTGATGTCATGTCACCGTGTCAGAGCAGGTGCCTACTAATCTCCTTTGACTCTCTCAGAACTGATAGGTACTACTGCATTTTGTAAAATCTGTCACACCATTTAAAGCTGTATATATAACTGTATATAATCTTTGCATCAAGGAAAGCAGGAACCTGCCATGAATTTAGATACAGTTTAGAATGAGTGTAATAATTGCTAGTATTTGTGCTGTTAAGTAATTGATATTAGACATACAGCATTGACACGACTGTATCTTCAGCTCTGATTGATGTCTGTCTTACAGTCTGTGTGTCTGCTGTCTTATGTGCAGGCACCAGTGAGCTTGTAAGGGACAGAGACATCTGCATGGTTCTCTCCTCCTCAGTGGATATGCAGTGCATGGCAGAACATAAGGAGTGACACACTCGCCTGGCTGTGTACTGAGCCATAGCTGCCATAAGACTGGGTAAGACTGATATAAATATACTGTGTGTGTACAGTGAGATATATAGGGTGTTTATTAACATATATTGCTTCGGGGCAACTTTTGTGCAAATGTCATCATTTCATGTTGATGTTCAGAGGGACATTTCAAGTTGTGTCTGATGGGACAAATATAATGTATATATAAACACACAAGAGTCACAGAGAAGTTTGTTCAATCTGTGTAAAGTGAAAATACCACTCTGAATCATGTCACATCTATAGTCAGCTGACACAGCTGTGAATCAGTAAAGGCAAGAAGAGGAGTTCAGGGACCTGACAATCAGTCAGTGCAGTGACAAGAACTACCTCCTTCTTAACACCTCCAAGGTCATTGACTTTCTGAAGTGTGGGCCTTCACCCTTCAACCAGTCACTATTGAAGTGGTGCACACTTATAAATATCTAGGTGTCCACCTGGACAGTAAACTGGACTGGTCCCTGAACACAGATGTCCTCTACCAGAAGGAACAGAGCCCACTCTTTTTCCTCAGGAGGCTCAGGTCCTTTGACGTCTGCAGTGAAATGCTGCTCATGTTTTATCAGTCTGGGGTCTGCAGCACTGCAGTATATCTCTCTCTGTCTGTCTTTTCTAAAAAATATTCTTATTGAAATCTCAAGTGTATATCACAACTTACACAGTCATGCACAAATATATATTCACTCACACATTCATACAGACAAATAAAATGAAATGAATGACAGTGACAACAATGATTAAATAAAACATTATAAATTTAAATAATAAAAAATACCAAAATGTGCAAACAAACAATATTTGTCAACCATTTCAGCCCAAGACACATCATCAACTCCCTCTTCAGAGATCACAGATTCAGATCTACATCTTTCTAATATAAGATAATCACTCTTCTTGCATGGAGAAAGCCACAATCTGTCATTCTGGTTTGCTTTGTTGTCCTGATAAAGTATGTATACACACATTTTTGGTCTCAGTGGAATATTATTCTTAATCTTAAGACATTACCATAAACAATGAATCCTTTCTCATTCAGTAATTTAACACAAGCATCAAGATGTCAGGGGAGATTAATGGGGGTTATGTAGATTCTCATTAACCATCTATACTGAAGCAGTTTCAGTCTTGTGATAGTTGAGTTTTTTTTTTCAGACATATTTTTATTAAACTTTCTTTGCAAAGCATAGAAAGCAAAGAATAAAATAAGAAACTTAAAAAGAAAAAGTTCAGGGAGTCCAAGGAGGAGCATAATATATACTGAAGTTTGATATCATATCAAACTATAGCTCTAAATGCTTTTCCCAGGCCAGATCTGTAAACCTTATAAGATGCAGTAGCACACAGGTAATCAAGACATGGATAAAGGGGGTTTATCCTTCAATGCTGTAGAGAAATCTTCAAATGGAATAATAGTGGTCACAGTGTGTTTCCTCTGATTGAGAGTGGGAGCTTTATCAGCGATCCATAAGGCCGGGATACATTTCCAGACACAGTGCAGCAGAATGTGATGTGTAATGTGAAATGTAAAATGTTGCGAGGTAGCTCATCATTTAGTCCCAACCGAGAAGTCCTTGTGCTCAGATGTATGGTGCTTAAAAATTACATTAAACTATTGGACATTTATAATCCAGAACTGCTGGACATGA
Organism: Selene dorsalis; assembly: GCA_900303245.1. Taxonomy (NCBI): domain Eukaryota; kingdom Metazoa; phylum Chordata; class Actinopteri; order Carangiformes; family Carangidae; genus Selene; species Selene dorsalis. The sequence continues at coordinate 5,398 of OMNW01032268.1, forward strand.
GGACAGCTCCACAAACAATGAATAAATCCTCCAACAGCAGACTGACATTCAGAACAAAGATTCATTCTGTGTCTGGTTTCAGGAGTGATGAAGAGCCTAGGCAAGTTCTTGAATTGCCTCTCCCAGGCAGAGTTAGACACCAGAATCTAGCTGAGAGCTCGTCGTTTCTCATTCTCTCTCACTAATACCTACATGTGTGTCCTTTGATATTGATTCTGTTGAAAATTTTGTGAGAAGGCTATAAAATCTAGATGCTAGATGCTTCTAGATGTTACCTCTTACCATCCAAATTTGGATGGTATCTGTGCCTGATAAAATTGTGCTTATTAAAATTGTGCTTAATAATTATTAAGCAGAATTTCCTCAGTAACTGATAGCAGTGGTTTGGCCATGGCTTCCTTATATTTAGATGCAATGACAACAGAAATAACATTCTCAAAACTCTAAGATCATTTGGCAAAACAGTCTTACAGTTCAGCACAACACACAGCACTGCAAGTCAAGATGTTTAGATGTTTTGTCACTATGGCAGAGGACCATTGAAATATCCCTCATGTCCACCTCTCAGTCTTAGACCAGTCCTTCATTGACAATGGTTTCTGTACTAGTTATTTTTTTGTCTAGCTAACATAAAATAATTGTGTATAAAACTGAAAAAAAATAAGGATTTTACAGTAAGAGTAGCCTCCAAGGTTTGACATCACACATTGTACTCATACTGCCAAGGAAACTGTAACCATTTAAAGTCACACACATAAAGTAACTTCCATACATCAGAGTAAAACGAAAATGTGTACAGCATAATGTACTTTGATATAAACACATAAACAAAAAACAAGGAAAATTATATGTAGCCTACAGTGCTGTAAATAAAGCTGGAGCTCCACAACTATCCCTTCTTCACTGGTCGCTGTCCTCACCCTCCCTCTCCTGGCCACCGTCCTCACCCTCCTGGCCGTCCACACACTGCTGTCTGTCCAGCCACAGATTCTTGTCCACATCACAGCATTATTTGCCATCAACATGTTACAGATCTCTTGTTCTTGTAGTTTACTGAGACGTTTTCCTCTGCTACCTGTGCGAGGTTGTCGTCCAGTCCTAGGACAACACTGTATTACCATTCGTAATGTATGCCTTATGTATTTCTTACAAAATGAGTTACCAATGTAATTGTATTGTTGTTGTACTTACAGGTACTTCCATGTTCAGAAATTGTTCTGGTCCTGGTCGAGCTCTATATATGCACATTTGGCAGCATTCATACTCATAGACAGCACCTGTCAGGTAACTAAACATACAGTTTGATTGGTCATGTGTAACTGCTTCTTCGTTAGTCAAGTTCTAGTTTCACCTGACCAGTCAATGAATCAATTTATCAAATGTTCCAACAGATTCATATATGGTCTTCATGGTATTATGTTCTTGACTCATTTTGACAATTGAACAGACCATTGTGCATGTGATGACTTATACAGTGACATGATGCTGACATGTTTTGGAGAGAACAGTCATTAGACTGAGAATCAACAATCAGTTTAGATCAACAACATCTATTCACTTGGAAGTTGTGCTAACTGTAGGCTACCTGTACTTAACCATTTGCAAAGATGTACTGAGACATTTGCAATTTGATAAAATGAATTAGAAATTCAATTCTGCTGTGAACAGTTGCCAAATGGTTTGGAGGTTTGTCCATGTTATTTTGAGAATGTAATGAGCCAAACCAATGGAGAGAAACTGTAATTGCAAATATTTGAAAAAAAAAAAAAAAAAGAAGAACTTGATACCACAAAGTTGTTCAAATGTGAGAAAGATTTCTTAAAAATAAAAGCCTGAAATTTTTTCTTTTTTTTCTGCCCATAACTCCTCATCTAACTCACCTGGTTTGTATTGTCCTTTTCCCAGACAGGGATCCTTTGTTGGGTCGCCCAAAAATACCAGTTAAGGTTCAGGGCCTGAAGTCTTCTTTCAATAGATGAATATAATAATTCAATCTGGAGTCTGTCCTGTTGTTCCAGATGAACTGGGGTGATATACAGTCTTACTGTGTATGGTTGACATGGAAGCTACTTGGTAATTAAAGTGGGAGTGCTTGATTTTTATTTTTTTTTACAAATTAAAGTACAAAAGATATTTTATTTAGATTCATGGTTCTAGTTATTGATATCCACATATATGGCCATGAATAAATACAATGTCTCTGTCATAGTTTTTGGGGACAATGCCATCAAGTTGTGTGGTCATCCTACTGATAATTCATCCTGTGTGGCCGTGGTGCATTTAGTTTGAGCTTGAATGTATCTGCTTGATTTATCCATAATAATACTGACTTACATTTGTGAACTGGCCAAAGTGGTATACCTATCTAACTCTGAGACCAACCTGCACTGTGTATGAGTGAGACACACTATCATGATGGAGTTAAATGATCCAAAAATGACAATTATAAGAAAAAGAACCATCAACCCATTTGTTGACATTTGTGTCATTAGCTAAGAATGAGGCTCAATCGGTATTTCTCAGAAAGCCTCAGTGAACCTGACACTTCGAAAATAGTCATAAAGTCAAATGTTGATTCATGGTGCTGTGCTAATATTAGCATAATGCTAGGATGCTGATGGTAAACAGGTGTAATATTTACCCCACATTCATTATCCTCAGTAGCATATTAGCATGTGAACATTGGCTACTTTTAAACAAAGTAAACCTGTGGCTGATGGGAAATTCATTAGCTCTGCAGGTGTTCAGTCATGAACCAGATGTTTTTATGATGGTGAGTGTTAGTTTATCCTGGGTGCTTGGACAATATTACATCATTATTATATTAAATTTTTATTACATATTTCAGTCTGGACCAAAGTGATGCACTCACAAGTAGCCTATAGATCCATGCTGTAAGCATCATGTGCTGCACATCCAGCTTTTATTTTGTTTTTCTATCATCTTACCTTCTTTGTCTTGGTCCAGGTGGTCTTTGATCATTTGGTGTCAGTGTGGGTCCCACTGCTGTGAAATGTAAATAAAAAAAACAACAACAAAAAAACAACTATACCTATAGTTCTTGATTTGATATTAGTTTTTCTTCATTGGTTTGGCTCATTTCTTGAAACAGAAATTACATTTTCAAAACTCTAAGATCATTTGGCCAAACAGTCTTACAGTTCAACACCATAGTTCACTTGCAAAAGCTCATATCTCTCCCAAAACAGTTCACTCGTGTCAAAACTAAATTCCTCTCTCATATAAATAGTCACTGCCCCCGAAATGCATCGTCCCTTTGGCATTGTGTGAACACTGCAAGTCAAGATGTTTAGATGTTTTGTCACTATGGCAGAGGACCATTGAAATATCCCTCATGTCCACCTCTCAGTCTTAGACCAGTCCTTCATTGTTAGTGGTTACTGTACTAGTTTTTTTTGTCTATCTAACAGAAAACAATTGTGTATAAAACTGGAAAAAATAAGGATTTTACTGTAAGAGCAGCCTCCAAGGTTTGACATCACACATTGCACTCATACTGTCAAAGAAATTGTAACCATTTTATTCACACACATAAAGTAACTTCCATAAATCAGAATAAAAAGAAAATGTATACAGCATAACATACTGTAAGATAAACACATAAACACCAGTCAGGTAAATAAACCTACTGTTTGATGTGTGCAACTCCTCCTTCGTTAGTCAAGTTCTAGTTTCACCTGACAGTCAACCAATCAATTCATCAAATGTTCCAACAGATTCATATATGGTCTTCATGGTATCATGTTCTTGACTCATTTTGACAATTGAACATACTATTGTGCATGTGATGACTTATACAATGACATGATGTTGACATGTTTTGGAGAGAACAACCATTAGACTGAGAATCAACAATCAGTTCAGATCAACAACATCTATTCACTTGGAAGTTGTGCTAACTGTAGGCTACCTGTACTTAACCATTTGCAGAGATGTAGTGACACATTTGCTATTTGATGAAATTAATGAGAAATTCACTTCTGCTGTGAACAATTGCCAAATGGTTTGGAGGTTTGTCCATGTTATTTTGAGAATTTAATTTCTGTTTCAAGAAATGAGCCAAACCAATGGAGAAACACTGTAACCCAGGTGCCGAACTGATACAACAACAAAAAAAGTTCAGACAAAACTACCAGTTACACCACAACACTTAGGAAAATTAACTTTATGCTCAATGAATTGATGTTTTCTATCCTGTGAACATTCCAACCTCCCAGCAGATCACTCCTGTATTTTACCAACACTGTATGGAAATGTATATACAAGACAGAGGAGCTTTAGATTTCAAAAAAGTGTTTGGCATATAATGCAAATACTGAATTGATTTAGATGTGCAGGTTTGTGGTTGTTGATTTTTTTTTTTAATTTGTGTGTAGAGTTTTTTTTTTTTTTTTTTTAGATGAGACCCAGTTTCATTTTACTATGCATTGGAAAATAGAAAAATATCAACATGCAATCAAATGAGAAAGTCCCAATAATTACAATAGTCGATTCACACAACAGAGCATAATATCTATATACACTGTTGCCTATAAAGTTGGAATAAAATATTTTTTTTTTACCTGTTCTCATTAAATGATTGTGACAATGTGATTTATTCTTGAGAGATTAAGTGTATTTCTTCTCAAGACTTTAGTGGTAAATCTTTTCCAAACATATCACTATGAAAACTAGGAATAACAAGAGGACATGTGTCTAAAAAAAAAAAAAAAGAGAGTAATGTGATTTGATTTGAAAACATTATCTGATGAAAGTACACCCTGTTTTTATGAGTTGTCAAAGTCAGGCGAGGGACACAATGAGGAAACATCGAGTAGTGAAATGTGTGAGGGGAAGATGCAGCAGGCCTCGTCCTCACAACTTTGATCACACAGTCACGGTTTTAAAGCCCCGACAGCAGCCAGTGCAACAAAGGCCTCAACCTGGGCTCAAAGAGATAGATAGATAGATAGATAGATAGATAGATAGATAGATAGATAGATAGATAGATAGATAGATAGATAGATAGATAGATAGATAGATAGGCTACCTCAGTGTAGAGAAGCATTGAATGGTTTATGTTAGTAATAGCTTTATTAAATATAGCTTCTGATTTATTAAATACACATTATACTGCATCTTTGGGACATGTGACTGGAGTGTCAGCTCAGACAGATGACACACTGAAATATAATATTTAAAATAAGGAAAATATAATAATAATGACAATAATAATAATATAAAAGCCTGTAATATAATATAATTGAGAAAGATGACCATGTGCTTTTGACTCATTAGGATTATTATTATTATTATCATTATTATTATTATTATTATTTCATTGGTTATTATTTATCATTTAAAAAAATAGTATTAGTTCAAGTGAATGTATGTAATCTGTTAAAAATACGTTACATTTATATTTGATATTATATATTGTATATTATAATTCACCCCTGCTGGGAAACAGCTCTTCACATGTGTATACATACATTTAGGTATTCCACTGTCATGTAGGCTGTCAGTCCATAATAAGACTTGAACATTTGACCTGATTTTTTTTTCATGTCTGTGAACTGCACCTTTTTAAAAAAACATATCTATTTCATCACTGTGGTCACATCCTCAGTGTGGTAAACCATCTAAAATGAATATATCTTGAAGAAACTGTGTGTGAGTGAACTTTATGAACTCTGTGAGAGCTTCACTAACAACAAGTGAATGAGTTTAATCCAGGATGAATCCTCCAGCGTCTCTGCGGCCAGGAATAAGAAGATGCGGGGAGATGGGGAAATGAGACGTTCTGGTGTTTATAACAAAAGCTGCAGAATTCTGTCTGACAACAGCTTTCTAACACAATCAGTCACGGCTAAACAGACAGCATGTAATCCACTTACTGCGACTGTTGCAGTGCGGACTTTTACTTCAAACAAAAAAAAAAAAAAGGAGACGCTTCACAGTCTTAGCCAGTGCAGTGTCATCCAGTCTGAACCGACCTCTTAATGAGATGTGACTTCACACATGATAAGGTTTTGACAAGTTCCTGATTCGTCTGCGAGGCGCCATCCGTGTTTTATCAAGTGCAGTTCATGCAAAGTGTTGCTTGTTCGGAGTTAAAGGCTGGTGCATGATGGGAGCTGATATGACTCTTCGCCAGCGGTGGCCCAGCTGAGCTCCGTGCTTTCTTCCCGGATCGCGGGGTTAATGGTTTTCCGTGCTGGGTGGTGAGGGAGGAGCGGCGCCGCTCTCTCAAGCGTTCTCTGGCGGAGAATTAGGATGCAGCGTCTGTTGTCAGAGACGGGGAGCTGTCTGCCACTTTCCCAGCAGCCCCTGGGCCCGGTGACAGGGAGATGGATGATATCTGCAGCCTGGCCGCACTGCTCCCCCCAACACACACACACACACACAGTCTGCCTCTAGTTGTTACACACGCATACGCACACAAATACACACCTACACACAGTGTCTTCGCTCTCTCCTTGTATATTCTTTTCCTACACAGAGAGTATGAGTATTTGTCTAATACCCCTCTCCCTTGTTGCCTCTAGCAACAAAGCCAATATCCTTCATATCAGAGGGAATGAAAACCTCACAAGTGAAAACAGTGAAATGTTTAGAGGGGAAACTGAAGGATTCTCCATTGTTTGCTTACATGGAATAAAACATTTCGAAATAACCACACACACACACACACACACACACAAACACAGCAACCATTTATGACTTTAAAAAAAATAGATACCTCTATCTATCTATCTATCTATCTATCTATCTATCTATCTATCTATCTATCTATCTATCTATCTATCTATCTATCTATCTATGATTAGATTAAAAAAGGATCATCACCATTTTTATGCTCAGACATAAAACGCTGGGACAAATGTAATCAGTGTGAAATGATTTTATTAACACACAGTTATTAATGACAATAATTGAAGCAGCACGTCTCAGCACACAGAGGTAGTTGCTGTAATGAAAAGAAACACACCTGCTCTATCTTTAAATGTGCAGCTTTTGGGGCGTCGGGTGGCTCAGTGGGTAGAGCAGGCGCCCCATATATACAGAGGCTGTGGTCCTTGCTGCAGCCGGCCCCAGATCGAATCCCGCATCGCGTGGCCCTTTGCTGCATGTCATTCCCCCTCTCTCTGCCTCCCCATTTCCTGTCTCTCTCAACTGTACTATCAAATAAAGGCAAAAAGCCCCAAAAATATACTTTAAAAAAAAAAGTTCAGT
>OMNW01032273.1:0-10509 GCA_900303245.1 Selene dorsalis
TCCAGGACGGAGCGTGTGTTCACCCAGCAGGCCTCCCCCCGTCCGTCCCTGCAGCCGACTGCTGCAGCAAGATGGAGAGGAAACTCTGCAGGATGCACGTTCCTGCTGCTGCTGCAGTACCCGGTGCGACTGCTGCTTGTTGTTGTTGATGGCGCGATGTTCAGCTGGACGTTGAAGTTTAATGGGGAAGAACATGGTTAGAGAGAGAGAGAGAGAGAGAGAGGGAGGGAGGGTCGTGCACCACACGGCCGCTGCAGCGCGCACATCCTGTGTGACGAGCTGATGTGAAAGAGAGAACTGAAAGCGCAGCAGCTGCTCCGTCCGTCGGTTGGTGGGTCGGTGGATGTAGGCTGCAGGCTGCCGTGGCTCAGCTTATAAATAGCCGGACAGTGGCCACCGTTTAACATTTCATGCATCAGGGAGGAGGAGGAGGAGGAGGAGGAGGAGGAGAGGGGGGGGAATGTGTCGCAGCTGAATCCCGGGAGGTTTGAGCGCGCCTGTGGAGCTCGTTTTCTTCCACTTGGCGGTGACGCAAGTTGGCAGCAAGTTGGCAGCAGGCAAGGTAGGAATTCTTCCTGATCAGCAGAGCAGAGCAGAGCAGAGCAGTGTATGAATGAAAAAGAAAGGCTTTGTGTTGCAGTTTGAGGTCACTATACACTATCAGGGGAAAGTGGCAGCAGAGGAGCCTGCAGAGAGACAACGAGTCCTTCTCTCCAGTTACAGCCCTGTGCATCAAGAGGATGTCAGCTGGGGGAGTGGGACTGCAGATAAAGCCTCTGTACTGGATGGATTTCCTTACTATTCTTTATTTGCACTAAATAATTTGGATAAAGTTAGAAAAAAAAAGTTTCCAGAGTCTACTGCTATGTCTTCAGATGGGTTAGTTAATGCAGCAGAAGATTTAATTCTGTGATACTGAAGAGCAGGAATCAAGAAAGGGAGAGTGTGTGGGAGTCTGGTGTGTGGGTGTGGGTGTGTGGGTGGGTGGTGGGTATTCCTCGGAAGAAAGCATCCGTCCTCCACCTGCCGCCCGGTGAACTGAACTGAACTGAACTGAACCTGTTCTTCCACTTTGAATTTCAATGTTTGTGTCAGCTGATTCTCACATGCTCTTCTTCTTAACCTGTTGTCTTCAGTCTGAGTGGAGACACTCATCAGCCGCTCTTCATCCTTTCCACTTCTCAATTTTTTGCCTTCTGCTTCTCTCGTGGTGAGTGTTAAATACTTGGATTTGCCATTTCATCCTCCAGTGAACATGTGAAGTGACATTTACTGTTGGTGGTGGGTTTTCTTTAAAGATTAGAGCAACTTTATCTTTTTCCAATTGTGATGTCAGCTGTCAATAACAGATCTTAACTGGCCTTTGAAACAGCAGCAGCTTGTCTTCTAAAACAATCACAACATCTGAGTAGTTTGTATAGATTGAAGGCGATATCAGTGTTAATGTATATTTTTTGCAGATGTGGGCTATGGTGCCAGAGGTGAGGGCCCCAACCAAATGCATCAGATTACGCAACGCAATCTGCCTAATCTCCTCTCGCTAGAAAATGAGAGATGCTGGATTAGAGGAGGGAGTTAGTTAGAGACTGAAGGGAAACCCGTGAAAGAAAGCTGTTATTAGAGATTACTGGGCAAAGGATTGTTGTCGTACGACCCAGATACTTTGTCCGCCTGACCCCGACAAGATGCACAAAGACAACCAGGAATATCAGGAGTGTGAGAGGGAGGGAATGTTTCTCTACTTTGTAGTTGTAGTTGTTGTTGTTGTTGTTGTTGTTGTTGTTGTTGCTGGAGCTGAGATTCACTTTGGGACTTTTGGGTGAAAGGTGAAACTAGTCGTTTAGTTTCTCCCCACTTGCATTCTTAAAAAAAAAGAAAAGACTAATCTTGTCACAATCCTCAGTGTTTTGGTGACTGGCAGGAATGGTTTGCATTTTCTCTCAGCCGCTTGCAGTAAAGCCTTTGTAAACCACCACCGCTCCCACTGATGGAGCCACACAGACATAAAACTCACTAAGATCAGATATTTCATATTTGAACTCTGAATACTACTCATAATATACAACAGGTATATGGAGATTATGAATAGTTTATAGTTAGTTTTCTTCTGTTACAGTGTTGGGCCTGAAATTAAAATGTTTTATTGGTGATGACATGTAATTTTTAAAGGTAGCTGCTCTCTTGAAGGTGAAATAGAGTGAGAACAGATAATGTCTCTTGAATGAATGGGATGGCACCTTTTAATCCTTATCTGAGCTCAGAGTCCTATATTTATCACCATACATATGATTTGTCAGGTGTTTTGCTGTTGCATGTTGCCGTTGCATTACATACCCTGTGTATGATTTGCAAAAATAGGGAAGGAGTGGAGTTTTTTACTCAAGCCAGATTCCTTGTATGTGTGAACTTGTTTGGCTTGTGAAGCTGAGTGTGGATATTGAAACTGACTCCAGGCACGGTTCAGTGGAGCTCTCTGTTAAATGCCTTAAAATCACACCAGAGAGCAGAAGAAGAGACGTAATATCTCACAAAAACGTCCAATCACAGTCGACTTTGTATATTTAACATATTACAGTAGGTGAGTAGAGGACATACAGTTAATTATGTTTCACATTTTGGATTAAAGCAAGTACATTTTATGTTTCCGCTTCATAATATTTCCTCATTCAGTAGGAGTAGTTCTGTGGTGGAAGATATTATCTTTCTTTTGCTCTAGTTGCAAAATATTTGTCTGAAACATCCCAGCATCAGGTCTTAAAAGCAGCTCAGCACGCATGAAGAAAAGCTCGATTTATAGAGACAGCTTAAGTTTATTTATCTCAAACCTTCATCATGTATGTTGCTGTGTTTCGGTGAATAATGGAGGATGAGTGCATCTGTTATTTATTGTTTTCCTGTGCAGTGATATGATGAGTGATTTTTATCGTTTGCTCATCGCTCGCAGGGAAATCTGAGGAGACACACCGATGAATACTGTTGCTGGTGTTTAACGGAGTCTCTCTTTTTTTTTCTTTTCTCTGCTCCAGCTGAAGGAGGAGAACATGAAGGCTGATTTGGAGGCTTCTCTGCCTGCTGGACAGGAGGAGTACGCGATCCGGTGCCGGGATGTGTGCCGGTCGTACGGCAAGCTCAAGGTCCTCAGCAACCTCAACCTGACTGTACCACAAGGCCACATGTGAGTGGAGCGTTTCTCTTAACTGATCTGACATCTGATACTTTGTCATATTTGATTTCATGGATTTAAACTCGGTTAAGAGGAACTGCAAACCCTCTACTTCACCTGTGGCCTTTAAAGGCACAGCACAAGCAATGGCCTTGGACAAATCAGGAGAGGTAGATGTGTTCAGGATATATGCAAACAAGACTCACATTCCTGGGTGAGGTGTCCAGCACTTGACTGGAACCAGTTCACTCCAGCCTTCTCCTTTGTCATGTATCTCCTGACTGATCTTCTGCAAGACGGTCAGGTTTTCTTTACCTCACCTGTGAATTTACTTTGTCTGTCTCCCTTAAGCTGAAACAGGAAAATTCAGCCACAGAGAAATGTATAGTATGTAAATCTTAATGAAAGAGGTCAGAGGTTTTTTACTTTGTAGTCCAGCTTTGAGTTTCTAGGAGAATTTAGATTCACGATGCTACGGTGGCCCTGAGAGTCCAACTACACTATACAAACACACAAATATGCTGCAAATACAGAAAGGAATTCGTCAATTTGACACAAACAAATGCTCAGCAGGATAATCACATGTGCAAACGTGCCACTGGGTAACGCTCACCTTTCATTTCTCACGTCGTTTCTCATCTATTATCTGTCATTTATCTGCATGTGCAGGCTTCATGTAGGTGAGCAGGATCGTTTTTCTCACACATACCTGAATTCCTGAGGTGAAAAATGAAAAGTGAGGAGAAAGGGAAGTCAGAAAGGTTTTGTTTGTTTGTTTTTTTTTTCTGAACTGCCCACATGTGCAGTAACTACAGGGAACGGTTATCTGGTTATCTTAAATGTTTATATAGACGTGATCTGTTTCTTTTGTTCCTTCCGATAAGCTTCTACGCCTGACTGTGTGCAGAGGGTTTCGTTCACTTCACATATTTGAAGTATGTTTACAGCCGTGACTGTGACATCACTGTATTTAAACACTTCACAAATCAAACCTGCTGCATAAACGATGAACAAAGACGACCTGTCATCTCGTAACTCCTTCTACCTGAAATATTCTTGCTTCTGTGTTGCAGTTATGGTCTTTTGGGCCCCAGCGGATGTGGGAAGACCACGCTACTGAAATGCATCGTGGGAACTCTGAAGATCTCGCGGGGCCACATCTCCGTGCTGGGGAAGCCGCCTGCATTCCCCGGCCACGATGTGCCAGGGAAGATGGTCGGATACATGCCGCAGGTAAACGAGAAAAACGCGACAAAAAGATGTGGGTGAATTTGCATCACGTGGATACAAAGCTGGTCGTTATGGCTGCACAAGAGCATTCCAGTTGGTGTTTGTATTCATGAACCTGCGGCAGCGTCCTCGCCCCCGTGTCATCATCAGCGACTTGGGATTTAATTAAGTGCCTTGCTCGAGGGCTTCTTTAATTCCTCCTCTGTTGCAGTCAGTGAGCTGTGCCTGAGTGCGTCTCATTACTATCACAATGGATACCTGATGAGGCTGATAACACACATGGCATGTGTTCTCCTGTGTGTGTGTGTGTGTGTGTGTGTGACCCCGAGCATCACATTCGTCCCTGTAGGAAGTGGTCTGTGACCCAGAGAGGAGGAAATGCAACACCTCGCCCGGTCCCCAGTTTGCAACTGTCATACCGCTGTGGTGAACTTGGCTGATGTTGCAATACGGAGGGATGTGATGACAGCAGGCTTTAATACATCCAGCTCATTTTTTTGTTGCCCATATAAAGGCCATTATTTAAGCATTCAACCCTTCGTGACTACATGTTCTTCACTTAAATCCACAGATTATTCCTTTCAGTTATGGGAGTCAATGGTCTCTGAAAGCAGCAGTACAGATCTGTGCAATGCAACAGCCAAGTAAAACAAATACTAACATAGTAAAAGTGAATTTGTCTTTGGTTGGAATATTGTAGTTGTATTTTTACTGGTGTGTTTCTGTGCCTAAGGAAGATGTTGTTGTTGCTGTTGTTGTTTTGAGTTTAAGTGCGATCAGTATTGTGCTGTGTGTGAAGTGATACTTAATTAGATACTTAAATCTTTAAACAATTGATGTGATCTGATCAATGAAGTTATCATCATAAAATCAGGAGGGGAAACATAACCAAAGACTCAAGTTGTGTGTTAAACACTCTGAAACTGTCAGGTATTTAAAGCTAGTGTCAAATATTGTTAGTTGTGTTAGTGTGACGTTCAAGAGAGGAAATGAATTATGTTATTCTAGTACTGGTAAAAAAAAAAATTGTAGGTATCACATTGACACTAGTGTGGACAGAGATATGTTAACACACACACACACACACACATCTTTGTGTTGCACAGGAGCTGGCCTTGTACAACGAGTTCACCATCAGCGACACTCTGACCTTCTTTGGCCGAATCCACGGACTGACGTCGAAGGAGACCCAGGCCCGTATGGACTTCCTCATCGACTTCCTGGATCTACCTCAGAAGCAAAGCCTGGTCCGAAATCTCAGGTAAAAAAAAAAAAACCCTCATGTGCTTTAACACGCAGGATGAGTTTAACATAATTTGAGCATCACCAGAAAAAACACACTAAGTATGAGTCTGTTTTATTGTGTCCTCGTTGGCCTTTATAACATGAAACCAGTTTCACTTCCATCCTGTAAATGATGCGAAACTCTCCCCTTTGTTGAAAAAACATTGTCATTGTGTGATTCAAGTGTGGTAAAAGCAGCTCATCTCTACACAGAGCCGGCTCATGAAGCGAGGTAAATGTGAGTTCACGGCTGTCTGCAGACGTCCGTTGGACTTTGACACCTGAATCACACTAAGTGACTGCGATTATATTTGTCTTTGTACACAAACACAGACAAGCATAATCCCTCTCTCCTCCACAGACTATAAACCCAGCGCCCATAAAGCAATATTGTCTGATAAGGAGACAGTCCAGTCTGATGTTTATTGTGATGTGCCATAGAATGATGTTACATTTATTGATTTAGGGTTAGGGTTATCAGGTCCGTCTAGCTTTAACATAGACTGTGTTGCTATGACACTATGTGTTTTACTGGGTAAAATTTGCCCCATGGTGCAGATTATTCAGTGTGCAAGAGTTGGGTCTTATTTACAACAACTCCCATCTTATGATTTATTAGTTTAATAATGCAAAACAGTGGATACAGCGATCAAAAGTAACTTCCACTGAGCCTTTTGGATAAAATTATACTTCAAATGTAAAAAGTTACTAGTTATGAAATCACATTTTTACAGGGCTGCTGCAGAGCCACTGTCTGACTCTGTAACTGATTAATAACTGGAATAGGAAAAAAAACTTTGGCGCGTGGTTTTTAATTTCCCCTCCAGTTTCCACTCTGCATCACATTTATTGCCCCATTAAACAAATGGTCACATCTGCAGAGCCGTGTTGATCACTTCCTGCTGCCGAGGCTTCTGGGAGCTTGTGGCTCAATTCACAGTTTCCACCCAGATGAACCCTCCACTAACGGCTTTACACATTTTCATCACTTCCATCAACATGAACCCGTTCCCAGGCCATAAAAGGAAACAATCCAGCAGCACAAATTAAAAATAGAGCATCAAATATTTCTGCTGCATCTCTGCTTTAATCATTAAGTTATTTTTTGACGATTATTCTTTATTTTAGTCAAGAGAAAACCTCACGTTTACCTCGCTGTCCTTGTATGATCTACAGTTATTGGATGAAAAGTAATCGGCTCTTGTTACAAATCATGATTCACATCCCTGATTCATGACAAAGACCCCTCTGTTCCCGGAGAGGCCCCTCACAGCAGCCCCCTCACAGCAACACTTCATGTAATATTTATGTCATCGGTGTGGTAACAACCTGTCATGTCATGTTGCTGAGCTGCAAATAAAAATGACTAGTGTTTTTTTTTTTTTTTTATTTTGCATGGTGGCGTCACATTGAAGATCAGTGGTGTTAATGGTTATCAGTGCTGCAGCCTGGTGTGACACAGGCTGTTCAAACTTCACACATTATGAACCCGATCCACCTGATAATCTATATTTTAGATAATATGAACAAAATGAGATGAAACTTTCTGAAAGGCCCCTCTCTCTCCTGACATCCTTCTCTCGGCTCTTGTTATTTGCCCCCGTGTTGTCAGGCAGGTTCGTCTTGCAGGTTTTGTCGGTGCTACCACCTCTCTCAGGAGTGAGCGGTATGCACAGAACGAAGGTGGATCATCGGTTACGCAACAATTAAGAATGTGGACGGAGGAGTCACCTCTGTCGACCTTTGACTCCATTCTTTCTCTTTTTTTTGTTGTGTGTTACAGCGGCGGTCAGAGGCGCAGGGTTTCTCTGGGAGCGGCTCTGCTCCAGAACCCAGAGCTGCTCATCCTGGACGAACCTACGGTCGGAGTGGACCCTGTGCTCAGGGCCAAGTATGTACTGAAACACACACACACACATGTGCAACATCAACATTAGTCTCTGCCAGGCCTCAGCCATAAATAAAGCAGGTCCTGGTTTATTTTTGTGGATGTTTTATTCAGTCTTAAAACAATAAACTTGAAGCTTTGACGTTACCGTTACCTGGTGTTTAGTCTAAACTCGTACTAAGTGATGAAACAAGAGCATGTGAATGAGTGCAGAGCTGTATATCGCTGACTGTAATGTCCCCATGACAACATAAAGAGATAACACACAGAGCTGTAATGTGATCGAACAATAACCAAGGTCCCACGTAAACTCTGTTATGTCACAATACTGATATCGTATCGACGTATTCACCTGGCTGTAAAGATCGTTGTCTTACCGCTGTATTTCAAAATGGCCGACGAGAAGGGGAAATTAAAACGCTGACATCATTCGGTTAAAGTTTCCATAACAACTTCTCCTCAGACTATTAAAATACATTTTATACTGACCCTTGATTCCTCTCCAGATCATTTCTTTTTATCTTATTTTTAGCGGGGAAACACTTCACTTTAATTCCCTCTATTAAAACATAAGTCATTCACAACAATATAATGAAGCTGTACGCAGATATAAAGACACTTTAAACATGTTTTTTTATTAATTTACAATATAATTTATTCTTTGAAAACACATTTTACACTTTTCATGGGCTGTTTATAGAGGAGGAAGTGTTATATTGGTTACACTTAATGTTTATATGCTGCTCAATGTTAAATTGTGGTATATGGATCAACTTGGAAACACACTGGCTTCACTATTAACAACCTGACAACTCTCAGAGTGATTATATGGAGGAGTTCTGTACACATTTGTTTGTATGTTACAGAAAATCAAGTCAGAAACCTTTTTTCTTTTTTTTTTTGAAAGCACACTGCCTTTCCTCAGCGTGTTTCTCCAATCTCATTGTGTAATCGCGCCACAAAGCCTCATCAGCTCAGACGGTTGGCAGGCAAACGGCTGCTGGAACAAGCTGTGAGCTTTTCCAGGCTGAGATTTTAGGAAAACTCTTATTAGTCTTATGTAATTTGTTTTGGTTTCTTCTGCCTTCTGCCTCTCCAGGATCTGGCAGCATCTTGTGGACATTGTGAGGACGGGGAAAGTCTCTGTCATCATCACCACACACTACATAGAAGAGGCCAGGCAGGCCAACGTGGTGAGATAATAATCCATACATGCACTGATCCTCGGCCTGAACCCGAACCAACGACCGTGAACATATACGTACGAGATATGAATTAAGCACACTCCAGTCGAGAGCATCCAGGGAACACAGCCGTGAAATCAAAGGCACCGAAGCCCTCAGAAACAACGAGACCATTCATATTTATCCTGTGTCATCATGTTAGATCAAGTTTACTGTTTATCAGTTTTGACAGGACGGACAAAAGCTCAAATGGAGCGAGAAAACATCCTGTAGAATCCGTATAGAAGCTCTGTTGTGCCCTTTTTTGCTAACAGAAATAGGTTTGTGATTTATTCTTACGGTTCACGAAACGGTTAAAAAGATAGTTTACAATACAATAATGAATCGCTCCTTTTAACAAGTATAATATTTATCCTGTGTCATTTTAAACTATTAGAAATACATAAAATAGCTGCTCTGTTGCTTTGGATGACACTTCCCCTTCATTATATTAACACATGGACTGTTAAATTTGGGCCAATGGGCAAAGGGCCTGATCTGGACATTGGACCTGGAAAAACTTTGCACCTGCTCAGCCAATATACGACATAACATCCAACATACACTGTGGAAAACAAACAGAGACAGAAGAGGAAGTGAGGCAGACGCACATTTAAAGATAATGTCACTAGAGAGATTTTCTGTTTTCATTTGTGGAGCCAAAGATCTCGGCCTGGATCACGTAAGACTCCACTGATGATGTTTACGGTTACACCTATACACCTAACACCTAGAGCCTGTATATACAGTATATTTCATACCTGATACCTTCACCGCTTGTCACAGTCAGGCCTGCAGTCATTCCACGAGTTCATTCACTGTTTCACCCACTGATCCTCTTTGTTCATAAAGTCCATAAAACCAAAAAGCTTTACAGTTGTACGTACAAGGACTCACTCATCTGGAAACAGGAAGCCCAAAATCAAAAGTTATAGTGAACACAGTGGACCCTCATTTGTTCTTAGATTAGATTTTTAATAATCATAAATAACAACACATGAGAGGTTTATGTTTCAGTTCACATGATGTATATTATAGTGAAGTTCATGCAGTTTTTGTTTTTTTTTGTTCTTTTTAAAGTCTGTGAGTCTGTGATGACTTTAAGGAAATGTGCCGTGGTGAAACAGATCCAACAGATAAAGGTGTTTGAGATTTTCAGAAGCTGAAATTTCACTTCTGTGTGTCAGTTCCCCAACACAGATCAGTATCTGTCGTGTAGCTGAACAAACAATCGCCTCTCCACTTCCTATACCTCCTCCACCTGCTTCATGCAGCTGCAGTGTGTGTGTGTGGGGGGATGTTGGAGTAAAGCTGACAGATTTGATACTAAATGTTTTCGTCAATTAACATGAAGGCATTAATATTTTACATTTCTTGTGCATCATTTACCAGTTGTATTGTGTCACGGTCCTCAGCCTGGTTTTCAGTGCAGAATATTTAGTCTCATGATGATTCGAGAGCCGCTGTAAGAAGCTTTTCCTGCTAAGAGTCTAAGAGTCAGAAAATATTTGTAATTCTTTGTCACAATCTGTAAAGACAAATCTGGTGAATACAGACGGGAAAAAAAATCATGTGTACCGCTGTTTGAATGTGAACGTGTCGACCTGCGTTGTTTCTAGATTTCAGTTCAACAGGTCACAGTTAATCAGCTTTTTTATAAAAGTATTTGAGTGTGTGTGTGTGTACGTGTGTGTGTGTGTGTGTGTGGGGGGGTGTCATGT
>OMNW01032276.1:0-12546 GCA_900303245.1 Selene dorsalis
ACATTAAAAAAAGGAAAAAAGAAAGAAACAGAGGGAGTGCAACAGAGACAGTATACACACCAACATATACAAATATATGCATACAGATACAGACTGCTGAAAATGGAAAGGGTGCAACCCACCAGTGTATCAAGATACCACTGCCCCATATTTTCATATACTCTTCTTTAACCATCAGCCTGTAACACGGCCTTTTGTAGGAGGAAAAATCTTGGCCATTTCATCAAACCACTCTTTCACTAATATATCTCCTTTCATTTTCCAATGTTGCAACCCTATCCTGCATCCAGTAATAAGTGCTGTTCTGCACCATACGATCTGGTGGACATTTAGCCAACTTCCCTTATAGCAAATCCAATAGACAAAGCAGCAGCTGTTGTACCAGCACAGAGGACATCAAAGGAGATAATGTTAGATCATCATGGGGCATAAAGACAACAAAGTGCCACACAAAGCAGGCACTTACTCAGCTTTGTAAGAGGTATGCATATTTAATGAGGAGCTATGGAGGATTTTTAGCTTAACTATGCTTCATTGTTACCTTCATTAAACAGCTTCAGAGTAACTGTGATGGTTAAATAAATGACTTGTAACTTGTTACAGGGAGAATGGAGGCTCTCTGTCTTCCACCTGGCGTCTCTTGGCTGAAAATCAACCTTGTAAGATCAGAGCCTCTGACCCGGTGTCCAGCTCTCGTCTCTGTGCACCGTGACACAAATGCGCCCCGTAACCTGTAATCTCTTCTTTATGACAGATAAGACTACACAAATATACACATCATAACGCGTATATGATAAATAACGTTATCCACCACTCCATGGATTGATTTCTTGCCAGCTTCACTGAAAACAAATGCACATGGCCCAGAGGAGGGTTAGCAAAAGAGCAAAAAAAGTGACCGGACTTGCATAGTTCCCCTTTAAGGGGACTGCAAGGAAGGTGTACTGGTGGGTGGTGTCCGACCGATTGTGGTGGGCCGGTCTGGGCAAAAAATGCCAGGGCTGATTTTGTCTCAGTCCAGCCCTGGACACAGGTGCTGGGTCTCGGGGTATGTAATGAAGGAACCATATTGTGTATTCTTCACTTAAAATGAACATGAAGTTAAATTAATGGACTTCTGGAAAATCTTCAAATGTCCCATAACTTTCATAACTTACTTACAACAGCTGTAACAACTTCACAGTACAATAATGAAAACAACAACAAAACAGCCTTTTTCCAGTTGAAGAAATGGATTTATTGTAATTGTCTAACCACACAGCTGTTATTTCAGCCAGTCTGGTGTGGATGTGAAGGAGCAATAAAGTACCTCTTGAGTTTTGAATGATCAAACTTTGACTTTTGACTTTGTGAACAATAAGCCACAAATGTTGTAAAGGTTTCATCATTGTGTTGCTGTTACCACGGCAGTCCGTAACCAGTGGTAATGAATCTGAAACAAACGCAATCATTAATGAGGTCCACTGTGAGCTGCCTCCAAACAAAACACTTACAACAGTTTCTGATGGTAATTAACCCTGTGGGAGCAGAGGCAGGCCCAGTAATAGATGTTGATCAGAGCTGGGAGGATTACACTGATGCCAATGAAAGCTCCTGGGATCTACAGGGACTCGCTTCACTGACAATGCAGACTGAACCTGTATCTGCTCATTACACACTTTACAGCAAGAAATTTAGTCCATAGTAAGTCCAGTCTACTGGCTGGGCTTTATTAAATTTACTGGTCCCAAGACGATTTAGGTTCATAGTGTACCATTATTTTCTATTTGACCATAGTACATAACACATTTCCACCAACCAGCTTATGTCTGTGAACCAAATTGTAAAGTTCTTTTTTTTCAAGCTGCCGCATAAATTAAGTGTATCATAGTCTTCTGCAATGAAACCTCACTGAACAACAGTTTTATTCCAAGGTAGTTGAGATGTTTCAGTTAGAGCTCCTCAGGATGAGTACAGGATGTCCTACCAACTGGATGAGACTGGACAAGTTCCATTGCGGTTCTTTGGTCGTTAATGGGTGCAAGACAGTGGTGGCCTTAGGCACATTTCGATACTCCATATGAGGCCCTA
This sequence comes from Selene dorsalis, assembly GCA_900303245.1. NCBI lineage: Eukaryota > Metazoa > Chordata > Actinopteri > Carangiformes > Carangidae > Selene > Selene dorsalis. The sequence continues at coordinate 2,071 of OMNW01032276.1, forward strand.
CCCTGTTAAACATAATTATATTTGCCAGCTATGTGCCCATGCGTCCCTGAGGCATTGAAACCTGAAAGGCCACAGTAAATGCACTATCCATGTGTTTTACCCATGTAAAATGATACATTGTGATAAAGTGTTAAAATCACTAAAATCAAATCAGGGCATGCAACCAGGACTCAGCAGAAAAAAACAGGATTGAAGTTGGTTTTCACCAAAATGCAAAGACGTACACTTTCAGCCATGAATAGGCAGCTTAACACAATCAAAGGCTTTAACAATACTCTGAATTTAAATTGGCAACAAAAGTAATGAGCGTAAAGTGCTCCATGTTATTTCAGCACCACGGACAAGGAAAGGACAGACATACGGACAGAGAGACGAAGCCTACAGTAGGTTCATCCATACGAACTGATCCCGTCTGTGCTCCGGTGCTCGAGCTGAACAGGTTGAGCACCCACTGGTGGCTATGTCTCAGAAGGTAGAGCGGGTCGTTTGCAATCAACCGGATATCAACCGGAAGGTTGGTGGTTCAATCCCTGGCTTCTCTAGGCTGCATGTTGAAGTGTCCTTGGGCAAGACACTGAACCCATACTTGCCTTCCGATGTGCCATTGGATGTGTGGATGTGTGTGAATGATTAGCCCCAAAAAATGCGTGATTAGCCCCAAAAAAGCCTGTAGCCTGTATGCGAACAGAGCTGTATAAATGTGCATGTGAAAGGGTGAATGCGACAAGAAAGTGACAAGAAAAGCGTTATATAAGTGCAAGTCTGTTTACCATTTACTGGAAACAGGGCTTAATTTGACCTGTGACGATCAGAACCGTTACCTATTTGATTGGATGCAGGACCTCCTCTGTCAATCAAAATTTGTAAATAAACTGCGATTAATATCACTTTTAATCGTGCTCTGTCTGCGTTTTATTTCTCTGTGAAGTCAGGTCCTACTCATAGATCACCTGGATTGGATGCATTTTAATCTGAGAAAAAAGTGGTTGGGAAAAAGTGATTGACAGACGTCAGTCATCAGGTTGCACAATGACGCGAGCAGTGAGTTTCGGTAGCAAATAAGGAGGAAAGGAGGGAAAAAAACAGCACAAAGGAATGCTAAGAGTAAAAAGAGTAAGTAATAATATAGGAATAAGGAGGCGGAGTGTTCTATGGATGGTTTGTGGGTGGTTTTCAAAGGTAAACATACAGTTTAATTGATATTTTCTGCAGTATTATTAATTAGGAGCAATGAGTCCCATCGCTGTGTGTCATGATATGCATATGGCTGTAGAACACGTTCAGGGGTCAAGTGTGTGACTGCACCATGGACAGAGCTGTTTCTGTGTGTGGTGGGTGTATTGCATGTGTGGCTATTCAGGTGAAACCAAGGTGATGAGTTTATGTCTTTTACTTTTTGGCAATCAGTTGGGGGCCCCCTGCTGGCCCGGGCCCGTTTCAATTGAAACGGTTGATACATAGGTAAGGCCGCCTGTGGTGCAAGATGGCGGAGCACAGTAGTGCAGCAGCTTCTCTAGCTCTCCCCTTTAGTTCTGGTATGCATACAGGTAGTGCTGTATTGAAATATAGTCCAGTGGAGCGTTTGAAGCTATAAAACAACTGGTTGGCTCCATTTCCACCAAGCAGAGCCTTGGTACAGCGCTTGACAGACTGCAGCATGGAGGAGCAGGCTGAACTGGTTTGGAGGCAAAAGGATGTTGACTAGGCAGAAACTTCACTGTGTGGACTTCTAATGCTACTAGCAATTTGACAATTTTATTTGTATAGCCCGTTTTTACAAACAGTTTGTCTCAAAGGGCTTTACACAGCGTCATGAAAACATCCTCTGCCCTTAGACCCTCACATCAACTGAGGAAAAACTCCCAAGAAAAAACAGGAGAAACCTCAGGTTCAGCAACAGAGGAGGGATCCCTCACCCAGGACGGGCAGACGTGCAATAGATGTTGTATACAGACAAGAGGACAGTTTACAACACAGAGCATGGGAAAACATGAAAATGAAATCAGTTGGTTAACAAAAATGATGGACGCAGGAGAGGCAGGAAGAGAAGGCCAGCGTAATGGGACTACTGGATGGTAGACTGGGTCCTGAGCAGGGAGGGCAGGCTGGTTTAACAGCAGGAGAAAGGAGGTGATGCAGGAGGCTGTTGGTGCAGAGGGATGGAGCTCTGGAGAGATCTGTGGAAACACAGAGAGAGTACAAGACACCAAGGCCAAACCACAAGGTGCAACAAATAATGACAGTTCACTTACTGCTGTAAGACCACAGAGGGAACGAATTGGCAGGAATAAAGAGTGAACTTCTTGACTGACAGGCCACGGACTGTTAACAGCACCACATCCTCAGTTTATCCTCAGTCCATGTGAGGGTCTAATGACAGAGGATGTTGTAATGATGCTGTGTAAAGCCCTTTGAGACAAACCGTTTGTAAAAATGGGCTATTCCTGTTCTCTTCTGGCTCTTATAACTACTAATGAACATGGATGCTGCATGCTTTATGTGAACCATGACATGATGCAGCCCAGTCCATCTGGAGTTCTAGAGTCTAGAGTTCACATAGTTATTGGCATTGAGTGCTAAAAGTAATTCCTTTATATATTATTGTGAGGTAGATTGTTGAACAACAAAAGCTAGTTGCTACGAAGACACAACAAAACAACTTTGTAGGTAAAATACTGGTCCTCTAGTGAAGGTAGTAATGATCTTCTACCTCTAGGTCTTAACTATTGAGTGGATTTCAGAGAGGACAGGCCACCACCAAGGCCAATGCCAATCTAAGACCGCAGAGATAAAAAAATAAATTTCATAGCAAATTATAAGGCTAGATTTATTGGGCTAGTCCAGGCATGGGCAAACTATTACTCAAAGGGCCATGTGGCTGCAGGTTTTTGTTCCAACCAACCAAGAACACACAGTTTGACCAATCAACTGTCTGAAGACTGAGATCAGTTGATTAAATGAGTCAGGTCTGGTGTGCTGCCGCTTGGTTGGAAAGAAAACCTGCAGCCACACCGACCCTTTGGGGAATAGTTTGCCCATGCCTGGGCTAGTTCCATGCCCATGAATGGTTGCAAGGGTGAAAATGTAAATCCCCTCTATTACATCACATATTATGTAATGCCAAGTGATTCCCATGATGTAAAAATTAATCTATAAAAAAGAAGTGGATCCTTGCTGCTGATGGTGAATGCCACCAATTTGTGGTCATAACGGACAAACCTATATCACAAAGGAGGTATTGCTGTATTGCAAGCATGACTGTTGATAAAAACGGATTTTCATAATTTACAAATGTCATCGAAATGTATGACAGGATGTTTAACTTTGCATGTGTCATAGTTGCTGCTGTAACTCTTTGTGATTTATCAGCCAGAGAAGATTGTGTTTTGTGTTTTGACATCAGGAATCCATCATCCTAACTGAAGATACTTACTTATATGTTTATAAACTAACAGTATATCATCATTTTTGTTCTTCCAGCTTGATGGAAAACTACACCTACAACAGCTTCACACTCCGGTTGGAAGGTTTAAATGTCTCCAAGGACTCTGTCTACCCTGTGTTCCTTTTTCTTTTATTCTCCTTTCTGTTTATAATTGTTGCAAATATTGGCATTTTTGTTCTTGTTTTCTGGGACAAAAACCTTCACCAGCCCATGTATCTACTTTTTTCTAACCTAGCAATCAATGATATTCTTGGAAGCTCTATCATTCTGCCCCGTTTGCTTATAGACATGCTGCGTCCTCCCGCTGAGCATCTCATCGGTTATTACGAGTGTGTGGCCCAAGCTTTCACCGCACATATGTTCATTACCACCGGACGCACTGTGCTCATGATCATGGCCTTTGACAGATATGTAGCCATCTGTAATCCCCTACATTATTCTGCCATAATGACCAACAGGATGTTAGTGAAGCTGACGCTTTCTGCCTGGGGAGTGGCCTTTGTTCTGGTGGGGATTCTGCTTGGTCTGACCATAAGACTGAATCGATGCAGGACTATGATCAGAAGCCCTTACTGTGACAATGCTGGACTGTTCAAACTCTCCTGTGAGAGTGTGTTTATCAATAATGTCTATGGCCTCACTTTCACTGCCATCCTATACACAGGGTCTATAGGCAGCATGGTCCTCACCTACTCCAAGATCACAGTAGTCTGTCTGACCAGTAAGAACAAGTCTCTGAACAGAAAGGCTTTGAAGACCTGCAGCACTCATCTGCTTGTGTATCTTATTTCATTGTTCAGTGGCATGACTGCCATTATTCTCCATCGCTTCCCACAGTATGCTGAGACTAGAAAATTTGTCACTATTTTGTTATTTATCATTCCTGGCACCCTGAATCCCATTATTTATGGCATGCAGTCTAAAGAAATAAGGATTTTTTTAGCTAACTTGTTCCTGTCCAAAAAGCTTTTGTCATCAAAATGAAGATGAAATTCAAGATTTTTTTGTACATATATTGCACCAACTAAAATAAGATAAAACGAGTACAGTAGCTGTATAGATATGTCACTTAAAATGAGGAGGTTTCTCACCTGAAGAGCCACATGATATTTTCTGTGTAAAAACCAACCTCACTGATAATAATTGATCAATAAATTTCCACTAATGCATACTCATCCACATATTGTAATACCTGACCATTCCTCTAGTCTAATGTCATCCTTTTCTGTTTGAATGTAACACATATATTTTCATAAGACGTGTATTTTAAGTGTACTATAAATAAGCTTGTATGATAATACAATACACAAACCATAAAACTCAACTGAATATACACTACTTTGGAGCTGAATGACTGCCTAACTTTACCTCTGTAAACTTATTCTATGGGCCTTCGGTCCAGGTACTTTTGTTTGGGGCTGTTTTGGATTTAGCTCCTTGATTCCAATAAAGAGGAATCTTAATGCTACAGCATACAATATTTGAGACGACAGTTCACTTCTAACTTTGTGGCAACAGATTTGATGAGACCTCTCTCAGCACGTTTCAAATAAAAAGCAGTGCACCCAGTTTGGTGTGGTAGATTTTGACTGGTTTCACCTCAACCCTCAAACACCTTTAGGATGAACTGGAACACTGTCTGTGAGCCAGGCCAGTGAGGTTCCACAGTCTGATGGAAAGTTTTATGGATTAATATGGGATAGATAGGGATTGTTCAGTCAAGCAAGAGCTGATGAAGGCAGCTTCTGGTGGGTTGGCCCGGTCATATACAGGGAAGGCAGGGAGAGCTGGCTGGTTTAGGAGCAGGTGCAGAGGGAATGAGTGACTAGTTGTGGCCCATGTGATCAGGGAAACCTCTAAGAATGAAAAGGTTCTTTGAAGAGTTAGGGTGTTATGTTTGGACGTTGCAAACACTCATGGAGCCAAGTTGGTCAAAGAGGTACTGAACCAGAAACATATCCCAGCTAAATCCTCAGACCCATTCTTGACTTCTAGAACAGCTTCAGTGTGAAACAGATCATCTAGTAATGATTCCTTTCCCCAAGTTACAGCATTCTGAGGTTCTGGATGCCGTGCAGACTCTAAGGCTTTCTTTACCCTACAAGGTTCAAGTGGCCCAATTCTGATATTTCCCTCTCAAGTGGCACAGATCAGATCTGTAACATGAACATGTAAACGGGAAAAAAAAGGCATGATATCGGATATTGTCAGATCAGATTCAGGCCCCTGTTATATGTGGAAATAAATCAGATACAAATTGGATATCTGCCGGTGCATCTGCAGTCAAAACAGACTGATATTCCCTGCCAATGCTAGTCATACGTCATCAATAATGTGTTGATAGCGCATATTGATGACAGTGCGTATTGTTTACCTATAGCTTGGCCAGCTGACTCTCTCTTCCATTTTGTTAGCCAACCGTGTCTACGCATGTGGGTTGTTTCGCATAAGCAAAGCAGGTAAATGCAGATATCAGATATGGGTCACTTCAATAGAACATGTAAATAGACGGACGAAAAAATCGGATATAGGAAACAAAATGGAATTGGGCATCAAGGCCTGTAGTGTAAAGACAGCCTAAGTAATTCTCTTTGCACCCAGCATGGACAATTCTGTGCAGATAGCCTCTCATGATGTTTAATGTCCAACAGCTATATTAGACGAGTGAATCACATCTCCTCCAGGGAACACCTGGACCTGGCTGACATTGAGGAGCTGCACAACTGAGCTTGTATGAGCTTCTAGTTGGCAAAAACCCAACTCTTTCTGGTGAAGAAAGAAAAGGCCAAGTTCTGTACTTGGCAGCACCCAGGTACCATCTCTCACAAAGCAACTAGTGATGAACCTGAGAAATGTGTCTGAGAGACCCAGCATTCATCCGAGTGACCAGCCAAGAGCTGAGGCCTGGCCATCTGCAGTGGACCAGTCAGGCCAACCTGGTAAGTTAGGCCTGGATAAAACAACATGGATGGCATCCTCCCACTGATTCTCTTGCTCCTTGTTACATCACACAATATGTAATGCCAAGTGACTAATTTGAGAATGCATCTATAAAGAGCAATAGATTCTTTTTGCTGACAGTGAATATCATCATCTCATGGTGATAACTCAAGACTGATCAACCTAAGTCACAAAGGAGACGTTTACAGACTACGAGAGCTTAATGTCATTGTCGTAAAAATCAATTATTAGAACTGTTTAGAAAAAAATGCATCTTTGTCATTTCTAAATGTTGTTAAAATGTATACAATACTGTTTAACATTGCAAGTGGTGCTGCTTTAACTCTTTCTAGTTTATTGAACTGAAAAGTTGGCAATTTGTTGGACACCCAGTATTGTCAGTTCACAGGTATCATGTAAATGTACACTGCCAACAGTAACTCAGCATCCAACAGACAACTGTCATTTCTGCTCTTCCAGGTGGATGGAAAACTACTCCTACAACAGCTTCACACTCCAGCTGGAAGGTTTAAATGTCTCCAAGGACTCCGTCTACCCTGTGTTTCTTTTTATCTTTTTCTGCTATTTGTTTATAATTGTTGCAAATATTGGAATTGTTGTTCTTGTTTTCCGAGACAAAAACCTTCACCAGCCCATGTATCTACTCTTTTTGAACCTTGCAGTCAACGACATACTTGGAAATTCCACCATATTGCCACATTTACTTGTAGACATGATGCGTCCTCCCTCTGAGCGTCTCATCAGTTACTATGAGTGTGTGGTTCAAGCTTTTTGCATACATATGTCCAGTACCACCACTCGCACTGTGCTCATGATCATGGCCTTTGACAGATATGTAGCCATCTGTAATCCCCTACGTTATTCTGCCATAATGACCAACAGGATGTTAGTGAAGCTGACGGTTTCTGCCTGGGGAGTGGCCTTTGTTCTGGTGGGGATTCTGCTTGGTCTGACCGTAAGACTGAACCGATGCAGGACTCTGATCAGAAGCTTTTACTGTGACAATGCTGGACTGTTCAAACTCTCCTGTGAGAGTGTGTTTATCAATAACGTCTATGGCCTCACTTTCACTGTGGTCCTGTTCACAGGGTCTATAGGCAGCATGGTCCTCACTTACACCAAGATTACAGTAGTCTGTCTGACCAGTAAGAACAAGTCTCTGAACAGAAAGGCCCTGCAGACCTGCAGCACTCATCTGCTTGTGTATATGATAATGTTGTTCAGTGGAATGTTGATGATTGTTTTACATCGTTTCCCACAGTATGCAGAGTACAGGAAAATTACGAGCATTTTGTTTCAAATCATCCCTAGCAGCTTAAACCCAATTGTTTATGGTGTGCAGTCAAAAGAGATCCGAAAATTCTTATCAAAGTGTTTTGAGTCTAAGAAAGTTTTTTCAAAGTTTTAAGGTTACATTTCCATTTAGAAAAATAAGCCATATGACTAAGTGCCTCAGTATGTCTTGCAAAAGTAAGAGATTTTTGTGTAGCACAGGAGCCCTGCCATATGTTAAGCACTAAGGATGTGTATCACTCATCTAATGTTGTTGCCCAGTGAAATGTCTATCCATGTTGTGCCACATCCCAGAGCCCATAATCCCTTTATTTCTGACATGCAATCTAAGATTGTTAAACTTGTCTGAGTCTCAAAAGATTTCTCCATCATAATAAAGAGTCACTGGGGTATTTCCCTCTCAAGCCCAGCATTAGTTTTGTGTTAAACCCATATATTCACACTTACTCAGTCAAGACTGTCCTATACCACTCTGACAATATTCAGTCAATGCAAACACTTTGAAAGCTATGAAGCTAACCTTCAACTAACTCACTTGTCTTACCACCCTTTCTCTCTTTATCCGAGACCAAAAATTTACACACTCCTTATATATATAGTTTTGCTGGAATAAAAACTTTAATGGAATTTTCATATAATGATGTGTATGTATGTATGCTTATCTTGTAGACATATATAAATATATACTGATCTCAAAGCCTGTAAATGTATATTAAAATATACATAACAGGAAGGTCCTTGAAACCAATGCCCCAGAATGGGAAGATGGACATGTTTAAAAGTAATGAGAAATTAATAAGAAGAACATATGAATGTATGAAGATTTTTACATGTTATGTTTGACAAACTATACAGTTATGACACAAGTTATGTGCACTTGGGCACGGTACGGATGAGATGTGAAAGCAACCGTGCCCAAACAAGGAAGTGAACTGCTGCTGCATTCACATGGAATCAGGCAGATGAACGACGGCCGCTGGATGGAACGAGAGAAACAAACGCTCCAAGAAACCAAATGAAATGCTGCCATGTGATATTGTTTCCAGAAAACTGAATAAAATATAAAAAACATATTCTTGCGCATTATGTAATGTTATTATCATAGCTATACATACATACAGATTTCATACAGATCACCATCATAGTATAGAATACAATAGTTTATTGTCATTGTTGAGTACAAACAACTCAATGCAGTTTAGCAGCTCTCTGGTTTTGACGAAAATAAGAACAACACCACACACACACACACACACACCACTTCAACATATACAGAAAATATAGAAAGATCCATAGAGAAAAATAAAAAAAATTAGACATAAGCAGTAGTAGGAGTAGTGCTTAACCACACAGTAGGTCAGGATGCTCTCTATTGCTGACCTGTAGAAGTTCGTGAGGAGGAGGTTGGTGAGCGTACCTTAGTTCCTGAGGAAATATAGTGTCTGTACACGTGGAGACCAGGCTGACCTCACCTGGTTTTCACACTTCCTTCACCAGGTGGGGAAAGCCCAACAGAGGGCAGACTGCTGAGTGTGTTTGGATTTCCAAAAAGGGCTCAGGAGGGCAGTGGGAGGGGAGACGATTGACACTCTCCCCTCTATTAGCAGTGTGCTGGTCTGGGCGGTGAGGGAAGACACCTGGGACAGAGCATGGAGGGACGCCAGCTCCGACGTCGTGCAAGACGGACTCAAGGAGCCACGTCCGGCTAGATTGTTCTGTGTGCTTGTGTGTGTAAATAAATAGTTAAACTGAATCGGCGCCTGTGTGTTGAGCGACCCACGGTGGCCATAGTTGTGCCACACTGGCGCCCAACCGGCCTCAACACAGAAAAAGTGCAAAATGACTGAAAGCCGGTGGCTACATTGGCTCAAATGTTGACGGAAATCGCTAAGATGAGCCATGATCAGGCTGTTGCCAACAGGCAGCAATTGGCTGCGCTCCAGGCTCAGACGGAGAGGCAGTCTCAGCTGCTGGAGGCGATGCTGTCCCGGGCGGGGGTGGCGTCACCTGGCACCTCTCTCTTGGGGGTGACCCTGCACAAGATGGCAGCAGGGGACGACCCGCAGTCCTTCCTTGGGATGTTTGAGGCGACAGCAGTGGCATGTGGCTGGCCTGCGTCGGAGTGGGCAGTGCGCCTGCTGCCACTCCTGTCAGGGGAGGCACAGACGGTGGCGCTCTGCCTCCCGGCCTCCTCTCGGGGCCAGTATCAGGACGTCAAACGGGCTGTCCTCGACTGCCTGGGCTGCTCCACTGAAGATTATCAGCGGCGGTTCAGAGGAACAAAGCTGGGGCCCAACGGCCGCCCGTTCGTCTACGCACAACAGCTGAAAGACGCGGCGACCAGATGGCTGCAGCCCGGGGATTCGGCAGGCGAGGAGCGGATGCTGGGCAAGGTGGTGTTGGAGCAGTTCATGGAGGGGCTCCGGGCTGGCACCTCCGACTGGGTGCGATGCCACCGCCCGGTGGACCTGGCAGCTGCCATCACCCTGGCTGAGGATCATCTGGCTGTCCTTTCCTGGGACCAGGCATCGGAGGGTCGGCCGGCGTCTCCCGTCCATCCCACGCCTGCACCCCGCAAGAAGCCTCTGCCGATGCCCAGGTCTCCATACCGCACATCCGTTCGTCCCTCCCCTCTTCCTCAGGCGACAGTGCAGGAGTGCTGGAGGTGTGGGCAGCCGGGCACTTCCACCGTGAGTGCCCACTCATGGAGGTCGGACAGGTGATTCGGGTTGTCGGCCCTCCAGCACCCTCCGCCGGTCCGGGAGGGATGTACAGCG
>OMNW01032279.1:0-13371 GCA_900303245.1 Selene dorsalis
TCAGTCTTCAAGTGCAGTTGACAGCATCTGGAGCGTTTAATCATCTAGATAAATATACTTCAAGTTTAAGGTTTTTATTTGATCAGTGAGTTTGGACATGGCACATTTCAAAACATTAGTTTCACTGACACAGTTGTATTATGGGTCTTAAATTAACTCATCACATCTCATCACTCTTTACAGGTGTTTCATCTACAGACACGTTAGTTCTGATCCAAACTCCTGATGTTTCTGTCAGGGAGGGGGACACTGTCAACATCAGCTGCTGCTTCTCAGGGATGTATGAAAGAGTAAGATTAAGCTGGTGGAAAAACCAAACAGAAATGAAGAACGAGGTCATAGATCAGACTCAAGAATCACATTTCTGTTCAAATTTGACCTTTTTCAATATCACACCAAAAGACTCTGGGAGATACATCTGCAAGGTGTTAACAGAGGTACCAACTCATTCTGAAGTCTCAGGAAATGGCACAGTGATCTTAGTTATGAACAGAGAGGACGGAGGAGACGACACAGATCATGGTAAGTGATACTAAAGCTTAAAGCATTTAACATCCTGAGTGAATAATGGCATGTTCTCTGCAACATGGTCTGTACAGGAAAATAAATATCTCTTTATAAAGCTTAGATCTATGGCAGTCCTGACAGCTCAACACACTGCAACTTAAAAAACAAATGCTAAGACACACCACAAATTCAGAAGAGCCACTGTATAGATCAGACGGATTTTACTTGTTTTACATACAATTTATATATCCTAACCTCAACTCTTGAGCAAATATTCCAAAAATCGGTGTGGGTGTAGGTGCTATGAAAACTGTAGCTGCTGACCTTTACATGCTACCCACACAACACAACAACACTGCTGTGTGGAATCATTAGCAGTCCCTCAACACAAACGCATCAACACATGATTGATTGCATCTCATAATTGTCTGTTTGTCTTTCTATAGGAGCTTCACCAGATACATCACATACAGGTGCGTACATTTTCATCAGGTACATTTGTTATGGAAAACAGTAAACAACATTTGCTGTGCTGGACAGGACTTCCTGACACTGCCACAGGGACCCAGAATATGAATTCTGTTCATGAAATGGAAAATATAAAATATAAAAACTACATTGTTTTTCTCTTCAGCAGTTTGAGCATTCTGGTAAAAGCTAAAAAAACTCATCAGAAAAATGTGATGACCATGTGGACATGTGAGAATAATGTCCTATGTGGACCTCTTTCAGGTTCCTCCTGGATGGATGTGTTGATCTTTTCTCTGAGGTGCCTGCCACTCCTTGTTCTTCTAATACCCTTCTTTTACCTCAACAACAGACTGACCAAGGCTCGGCAACACAAAGCAGGTACAATATGATACTCAACATCAGTACCATAAAGGTGTTCATACATTAACATTAACTTTGGTTCAGATAATAAGGTTGCCCACAATATAATTTGTAATACCTGTGTAGGGCCCTTTACTTTTCATACAATGCAACTGTCGAGTGAAAATTTGGCCCTAAGGGCTCAGTGCACTGCCATTTTAGACAACAGATGCAGATGTGACCTCATAATCCTAACCACAGCAGAACGGGTTCAATTCCAACCCTTGGCCCTTTGTGCCATATTTTTCCCTCCCTCTCTCTCTCTATCAGAATTGGGGCAAAAAATAGTTGAGAAAAAAAAGCACACTCACATTATTTAATACCTTAAACTTCAAAAGTCACCATTGACAATAAATTCCAGTTTTGGTTCCCTCTGGAAACACTTCCTTTGGGTGGCTGTGGCTCAGGAGGGGGGGGGGACGACACACGGAAAGGGGCCGCACGATGCGGGATTCGAGCAGGGGCTGCGAGGACCACAGCCTCAACACATGGGGTGGCCACTCCACCAACTGAGCCAAACGCTGCCCCACACACTATACCTTTAACAATGGTCTGGTAACCACCTGTTGGAATTATTTTTCTGTTGTTGCAATTCCTATCTTCAGTCACTAGGTGGTATTATTCTGCACATTTTGCATTTTCAACCTTTTAATCAGACATTAGCAGCATACATACCACTTTACAAGTGAAGGAGCTTATCAGTCTGTTCACTGATTTTCAGCCACTCTTGAAAATACTTCCACTTCAGCCAAAAGAGGAGAGGAAGACCAGGAAGAAGAGGAAACAGAAGAAGACAGGGAAACACCTTTATGAAAATCTTCATTTGTCTTGAAAAATGTAATCGTTTTCTGTCACTGTGTTTTTAACTGTTCTTTATAAATAAACACTATTATTTTTAAACAGTGCACAGAAGATACATATTTAGCATAGACAATATTCATGTCAGATATCAATCATCTTGTTTTCATTTCAAGGTTGTCCTTCATGTCAGATGTTTTGCTAAATCATTACTGGTCTGCCAGTCTGTGCCCTCATCACAACCCTCTGCTGTCTCCAATGTCAACCACGACCATGTACAATATAACTTTGATTTATCTCCACTATTATGACAATGTGGTGATTTTATATACCAGTGTTATCTCTTTAGCTGTCCCTGCAAACATTTTGTACACTTCTGCAAAACCTTCTGAGAAACATGTAAATAAAAGTCATACCTTATTTGTGGCTTTTGGTTTCATGTTTCCTGAGTGTGGGGGATGTAGCTGCAGGAAGGTCCTGTAGAGACTGAAAATAGTGTCGAGTGCTTTAGTTTTAAAAGATAAAGCTTCTGCATATTCAGAAAACTCACTTCAGAAAACACCTTAATCAGTTCGATGGCACATGGGTGGCAACACACAAAATACAGAGTTAATGGTTCTGGGTACAAAAAAAGTGAGAGACCCAGCTGGATCATGCTTTTGTTTAATTTCTCTGATGTTATGAAGCACTGGAAACACTTCTGTTCTGTCTTGTCGGTTTTTGCAGAGAATGCTTTGTCAAACTGGTTAAGTTGTTTTGTAAGGGGTGTTGCAGTGCATTAGTTAGTTAGGGTCACTGCATAGATCAGTCAGATCTTGCTTGTTTTACATACAGTATATACCAATCAGTTTAATACACTTACACAAATAAAGATGAAGCCAATTGGTTTTGTGTTTCCTGAGTGTGGGAAAACATGCCAAAACCCAAGATGTGAGGCTTACAAGTAAAGGTTCAGAGGTTTATTGTACAAAAGCACTGGCAGAGGTATCAGAACCGAGAAGTGTGGTCACAGGGCAGAAAGTGAATCTGAGCACACAAAAACACACAAGGAACCAAGGCTGGAACACTTGACTCAAAGGATGAAGACAAACTAACAGTGAAGGATGAGTACATATAGATAGGCTACAAGGTGAGGGGGGACAACGAGACACAGGTGGAACACATTAGGGGCGGGGCTGGTGATCACACAGGTGGGACAGCAGTCAAAGACCAGGGCTGCGTTCCAACAGCAGTTTGAGTTTCCCCTGCTGACTTGCCCTCAGCCCTTGGTAATGTATCACACGTAATGATTTGACCGTGGCCGTCAAAAAAAAGAAGAAGAAAAAAAAAACAAACGGGGGCCGGATCTGGCCGATTAACAGTGAAAATTCAATAATATAGGTAGGCTACTCCAATAATACTCTTTTCACTGATGGTGAGCTCTGCCTCCTCATCAGACCCTGTAACCCATAGAAACAGTCCTGGTTAAAATGCCTTTTAAACTACACATCAACACAGGCAAGTGAGTAGATATGAATATGAAATGTCAGATAAAAAGGCTCTTTAGACATAACGGTTTTGTTACAAATAAGTTATTATAGATTTCTACTTAAACTTGTAAATTGTCAACTCTTACATGTTGCCACTGCTAAAGTAGTCTAATCGAATAGTTACCTGGCCCCTTTAATTCATTTTCTTCTTCTTTGGTGGTAGGCAACCAGTGTTTGAGGTTTATTCACTGCCACCCCAATAGTGATTAATGATCATTTTGAGTTATGGAGAGTGTAAAAAGATGAAGCTTCTGCAGGTCAGTCTGACTCTGAGTCGTCTCATTTTAAACTACAGCTTCACGTTTCATACTACAACCAAGCAGAGCTCAGGACTGCTGAAGGGCTATTGGCAGCAGTGTACTCTCATTTGTTGTAGTTGGTATACGGAAATCTTATACTTTTTAAGTTGGTATACCTCTGTCACATAGACGAGTTTGATAGTTTTGTTGTAGTGGACATAAGTGGGTATACTGGATATACCTGCGACTTCACTCACCACTGACTGCCAGTAATGGCTTTGAAACCATCAGGAAGTGATTCAGTGGTTAGGGTCTTCCTGTTGTTCTCTGTCATCACACTGACAGTCCACAGCAAAGCATGCAGCCACATTAAGTAGACATATGAGAAACATACAACCTGATGCAGATGCAGACTTGTTTCTACAAAGTGATCTCCTTTGTAGACACAACAATAAACTAGCTTCATTAATTCTCTGTCCCAAACAAGGGGCTTTCCTTATTTTCCAGGTACATCTTTCTAATAGATCAGCTGATACATTCCCATCAGTTTGGTTTCCAGCCACAGCAAGAAGCTGTTTGTCTTAAAAGGAAAAAAAGCTACAGTGAGCATACATCAGTCTGACATGATAGTTTCTAAGTTAGCAACCAGGTAGTCAGCCTAATCAAGTGCAACAGATAAATAAAATAAAGAAAACTTTTCCATCATCATTCATTTAAATATGATCAATATTCTTTAACTGAAATACAGATTCATTTTCTCCTCAGAATCTATTTTCTTGGTAACCTGCTGCATCAAAAGAGGGAAGGCTCATGAGCTGTGGTTTTCACACTAACCGTGGATAAAGTGTGATGCCCAGTCTGTGTCTTTATAGTGTGTGTGAGAATCTCATGTGAGGGTGTGTGAAGTCGGACGTGAAGCAGTGTGAGAAGATGAAGCTCCTACTGAGCGGTCTGCTGCTGGCCTCTCTCTGTCTCTCATCATGGAGTAAGTAGAACCTCTAACATCACAGAGGGTCAGCGTGGTGATGTGATGTGTGGTACCAAAGGTTCATGTTGTAGGTCCTCACTGTTCAAACAGATAACACACGAGCATGGACACTGTTCGTCAGTCTTCAAGTACAGTTGACAGCATCTGGAGCGTTTAATCATCTAGATAAATATACTTCAAGTTTAAGGTTTTTATTTGATCAGTGAGTTTGTACATGGCACATTTCAAAGCATTAGTTTCACTGACACAGTCATATTATGGGTCTTGAAATAACTGATCACTTTGTCTCTTTACAGGTTTTACGTTAGTTCTGATCCAGACTCTTGTCAAAACTTCTTTACCACTGAAATCATTGGTAGTGTCAGAAGATTCATATTTTAGGTCTTGTGGTCTGTTGTTCAGACAGGTCACACATCAGTCTGCTTGTTTGTATTGTATCTTGTTCATCATAATTTATACATATCTGCACTAGAACTTTGATGATCAATATTTTTCAACAGTTTGAATTTTTATGTTTGTGAAAAATACATCTCACAGAACAGTACATTTCAAAAAGTTAGCTTCTCCGACAAAGAAATGGGAAATTTATATAGAAATAAATAGAATGGAAATTTAAATAGAAATAGACATAAATTATCACAGTTTCTTTATTCATAGTAGTAACCTTTATTATTTAGACTCATTTAAAAGAAAACATCATTACAGTGTTTCTACATCGATGACTGGTATAGCTTAGCACTGAGACCAGGATGCGACAGCCGCATTATGATGGCATTATGTGAACGGTTCAGTTGACAGATACATTTGTACATCAGTTTTCTCAAGAGCACGAAATGAATGAACTTGTACATTACAAAACAAATCACATGCACTGCACCAACTTTATGTCCATATAGCACCAATCCTCTAGCTCTGTGGGAAAGTGCCAAAACTCTGCTGCCTTTAGCCTGTTATGCAGTTCACAGTCTGTGGGCCTTAAATTAACTGATCACTTTGTCTCTTTACAGGTGTTTCATCTACAGACACGTCAGTTTTGATCCAGACTCCTGATGTTTCTGTCAGGGAGGGGGACACTGTCAACATCACCTGCTGCTTCTCAGGGATGTATGAAAGAGTAAGACTCAGCTGGTGGAAAAACCAAACAGAAATGAAGAACGAGCTCATAGATCAGACTCAAGAATCACATTTCTGTTCAAATTTGACCTTTTTCAATATCACACCAAAAGACTCTGGGAGATACATCTGCTAGGTGTTAACAGAGGTACCAACTCATTCTGAAGTCTCAGGAAATGGCACAGTGATCATAGTTATGAACAGAGAGGACGGAGGAGACGACACAGATCATGGTAGGTGATACTAAAGTTTTGAGGGTTTGACTAACTTCCTGGTTTGACAATAGATACAGTGAATAATGAAGTGTTTTCAAAATTGTGAAATAAAGGCTTTATATTTGTATATTTGTTTATATTTATATCACTGTATAATTCAGTCAAACTCTTTTGCGGACATAAACTACTAAAGCAAGATTAGAAAGTTTGTTTTCCTCATGTTGCCGGTTTTGTGATATATCACCTCAATAATATGTCAGAACAACAAAACTTAATTCACAGTCCTCTAACCATCACTGTAATATCTGTGTTTTTCTCACATGCAGATGAAGGCCAAACCAACCAATACAGACCAAAAATGACCCCCATCCTGATCACTGTGACTGTAGTGGTTCCACTGCTGCTCGTCACCCTCCTCTGTTTCTGCTGTCTGTGGAGGAGACAAGGTACAAATCTAAATCTATTCTCATTATTCACCAGAAGCTCAGTTTAAGTTTTCACAGGGACACTGCGTGGTGAATGTGCAGGTCACAACTTGCCCACCAGAGCGTTTTGGAGTTGTTGGATTGTGTATTTGTGGAGAACCGTAAGTTCCATGAGCCTCCATAGCGTAAGCTGAGCGGCTCGCATCTCTCCCCCTCCAATCTCAAAACAGCTCGCAGTGACAAATACTGTATAGGTAACGAACCTACTCCTAAAACTAAAGGGATTAAATTACAAATCACAAAGACAATCAGCTACAGATAACATTGGGACGACACAGTTAATACAGCACAAAATCATAACTATCTGCAGTGTTCTTTAGTAATTCTAATACGGTGCTCACACAGTAATGGTTTTCAGTCTGTATTATGCACATCTGATGGAACAGATAACGACAGAGCAGACATATTTGTGTTTGATGTTTGACATGTGCAACATATACCTAGCTCATGCTTCAAAAATGTTAGTGTACTGTCAACACACTGTTTTTGCAAGCACAGATCCAGGGCATCTTTGTACAGATTCGGGTCAGTCACTCATTTGAACATATGTCATGACCTGGTATCATTTCAGTGGTAAATGTGTGGGGCCATAAATTGAACCGTGTTGTACGCCACTGACAATAATGTGGAACCGGTTGATGCAACAGGGTTTTCTCTGCAGGATAGATATGATATAAGTCACCTCATACAACTGAAAGGGAGACTACTGTCATACAAGGCATGGTTACAGTGGTTTCCCTGGTACAAGTCAATACACAAGTGATCATAGTGCCAATCCAATTTAAAACAAAGCCTGAACATGCCATGATTTTTATTTCATTTTGTGGAAGAGTCCAGCTAATAATTTTATGTGTGTGTGTCCCACAGCTTCAGCACAAGCAGCCAGGGTGATCTATGAGGTTCCCCATGTTGACTCTGAGGTGGCAGAGATGGACAAACATAGCACCAACTCCTCCAGAGGCTCTTCTCAGTGGGTGAGTATAATGGTGATGGGTGGGGGAGGACCGGTGGAGGGCAACAGGCTTATTGTTCCACATTTCAGTGAGAGCATTCTGCATCTCTAACCCGTTAAAATTCTTATTTTTCTTTATTGCTTAAATGGTCTCCAACAGACATTAAACATTTTCCGTGTGTTTCAGCTGAAATGTGAAAAAAAAAAAATGCAAGTAACATGTGGTTGAAGACAACTTTGTGTTTACCTAGACTCAAAAGTCAAATCAAGCGTGAACTATATAGATTTATAATGATCCACATCTGATTCATAAAATAAAATGATTTCCTATGTTATAAAATAATGCAAATACTTTTGAGATCAAAATCAAAATTACTTCCTGACAATTCAGGAGGGCAAAAAGCTAAAAAAAAAAAAAAATGATCACAGTGTTTGAATTATAGCACAATATAAAGAATGAATAAAATATCAGTTATGGTCAATAAATCTATTTTATGAAGAATTATTCTTTTGCATGTTTGAAGGGACCGACAGCGTTTTACCTCTGCCTGAATCTACTCATTCACTACTTATTACTTAGATTTTTGACTTTAATTATATGTCTATATCACTTTTACTTATTGTATTATGCAGTTACTGATAACTATTTAGAGTAACATTGTCTGTCTACATACACTGTGTTGTGTGGCTGCCCAAATTTTTATCCCGATAAGCCACAATAAAACCTTTAACGTCCTACAGCAACGTAAAAAACAAAACTGTTACCGTAACGCATGATCTGGCAAACTTGCTCAATATCTTATTCCTTGCTTTAAATGTTCTGTTTTTGTAGAAACTGCTAATGCCTTCGTTCTCTACTACACATTGAACATATAATTTTTTTTGCAATCAAATTTTTATTTTCATTTAACAAATTAAAGTCAAACTGAGGTATTTCAGGGGGTACAATATTACTGGAATAGATTCTAACAGCAAGCATACCAACATTGGGCCCAAGACATAAGAACATTTGGGATACCAGAGAACACAGTGATAGTATTAATGATAATAAAAACAAGAAAAGTAAGATGATCTGAAAAAAAAGAATAAATAAAATAATAACAAAAATAAAAAAAAACAAAAACACATATAGTCAAGACAGAGGTGACTTGACATCTAGAGGGAGTCAGCGGCAAAACGTTGATCTTACAGCATGTTTTTCAAAGAGTCAGCACCAATAATTCGAGCCACTGAAAGCTCCATCCTACAACGTTCAAAAGGGAGAGGATCTAAGATTTGATAGTTAAAGAATGAGGTGTCACATGAACATATAATTTGAGGCAGCAATCATATTAGAATGTGTTTTTTTTTTTTATAGGAGCAATATAATGTGACAACAACACCTCAAATAACAGGCTGACATAAATGGCAGTGACAGGGTTTAATACAGAACTGTTTTGACTGATTGACCAACATCCCGTCTGTGACTAAGTGCGTCTGTTAAAATTATTTGCAAAGGTCATGTAACCTTTGAGCAACCACATTTCAAGCTGGCAAATGTTTGTTCTCTTCTGATAGAATGTGAGAGTTAGTGTAATATTGTAATTTTGATCTTTTGGTCTCTTTCAGTGTCAGGTACCGGTGTACGAATCCTTCGATTACTTTGAACGTGTGCAGACCAAAGAAAGTGGATGAGGATCTTCTCACTGGACTCGTTTATTCTTCCAGTATTTTCTCTCCTCAACTCTCTTGCATGTACTCTTTGGTCCAAAAGTCTGATACCACCCTCTCCGCCTTTAATGATTTTCATTAAGCTTTTATAAAGAGTGAAAATATTTTACATTTCTATACAAACTAATTCTAATTCATCTTCATGGCCAAAGGTCATTTCAATAACAGATGTACTTGCAGCAAACTAAGAGAAGAAAAGTATTTGCTTCTTGTTTTGCTTGATCATACGCGGCTAGTCAGTTGACCACATTAGTTAGTGGTATTGATTGTATCGCTAAGATGGTTGCACAATGAGTTCAGCTCACGCTAAGGACACTGAGTGGAAACTGTGGTGTCATGGGGTCTCTCCATTGTAGGTCAGTAACAGGAAATGGAAACAGTGTCTGTGACGGTCGCATTGGTTTCTCCTCGACCTTGTTCTACGGTGTGTTGCTCACACAAAACTCAAAACTCAAACCGACATAGAACATGTAAAGTAGTCACATATCATAAAGATGTGAAGCTGTGGCTGCTCTAACTGTCAGAGGCTCTGTCTGTATGTATATTAGAAATTAGCTAGCAAGCTAACTTGCCCGTGGGTAGGCTTATTATTTCTGTTCCCGTAAAACAAGAATGCAGAAAGATACAATAGGTTAGCCTGTCGTAAACCAGTGCTGAAAAGGAACATTTTCTCTGACTTTGACAACGTTGCTTTTAGCTTCCTGTCCTCTTCAGCTGCAAAGGGCAGCCTATGCAAATATTGGCTTCAAACATTAGTTTGCAAACATGTCATTGCAGGAGGACACACAGTTGGCCTTAAGGTTTGCACAACATGGGCAAATGATGGAGTAGGATACAGAGTGCTTGTACACTAGGGTTGACTGATATGTTAAAACTAATATTGTGACAATCATAGGGGGAAAGGTCGCTTGTGTATTTTGCTTCCACTGAAACCAAAATATTTGAAAAAAAAAAAAAAGATGGTAAATGTGCTTTTAGATGAGGGCTGTAGCAAATATGCATCTTCCTTTGCATCAGGAGAGTATAGCAAACATGCAAAAGGACTGTGTAATACATTTCCCTGTTATTTCCTGCAACTGTATATAATAGAAGCGGATCATTTTCCAGAGGTAATATTCAGATTGTTCAGCTGTAATGCACACTGGATGGTGCTATCAACACCAGCAACACAGGGATGATTTGGTGCCACATTTCTTCAGCATAATTTATTTGTGTTTATGACACAGGCTCATTTTGTCAAAGTAATCATTAATAAGTAAAAAAAAAATACTGGCCTGGTTGACGCCTAGTGATTTTATATAACCTACTTGTCCCAGTGAGTCAGTCAGCTTCAGATAGATAAAGAGACGGAAAGGCTGCAAAGACACACTCCTTTAGACACATATTTAGCCTTTGCTTCACCTTACCTGTGTACCCACTCCCATGACTTGCAAAAGGTGTTAACCACCATGTGCTGTGACTGAAACTTTCTCACAGTTACCGTTTTGTTTGCCGACATGAAAAGATGAACTCTGTACATACTAGTTCAGCCCCTCAGTGGGATACAATGACTTTGTAAATAATCCTATGATGTGCTTCCTAAATACACCTGTAATAAACTATATATAAAATGTTGGGGTATATAGAATGTGTATTTTTCATTGTGTTTGATGTACATCATTACAGACAGAGCAGTGCTGCTATTGCTATTGGTTTTGTGATCTGATGAATGCATTACAATATACAGCATCTGGTACACTTAAGAGCACTGTTTCAAGGAAACAGAGGCAAGTGAACATACCAGGGAAAACAAAAACAGTCATTGACTCGCACAACTCGAGCTTTTCAATTACAAGTTTCATCTCATGACTCATGTCCACCGCTGCACGACAACACAGACAACCACCAACCACAGTGGGTGCAACAACAGTAATGTTTCAAAATCATCAAGGGATGATAAACGCAGGGACAACCAGCACATGCTCGGTTATGCTCGTTCATAAAATAATTGTTGTTTACTTTGCCTTAAAAGAAATAAATAAAAAAATTAAGAGCCTTTCTTTGGTTGGTGAAAAGCCCTCCCTTTGAATCAATAAATAAATGACTAAAGCTCTACAAAGCTTTAGTGCCCATTGGGCGTAGGTCTGAAGTATTGACACAGTTGGAGCCACAACCTTGATCAAACACTAATGCCAGTGTTGTAAACCTGTTATTATCTGACCTTTTGAAGCTTGTTGCATAACTGGTGCCAAGCCCACTTGTCAAAAGGTATAAAAAGACCTGTCTCACTCGTTTTCCCACCTCAGACTGCTCCATTGATCTGTGTTGTCCTTCCTCCTCACTTTGTTAACCACCTCCTGACGAGCAACCATGAGCCAGCTAGAGACCGCCATGGCCATCCTAATGAAGACCTTTGATACATATGCTGCTGGACAGGGAAAAAAAGACACTCTCACCAGAGTCGAGGCCAAGACTTTGCTGGAGAAGGAGCTTCCCGGACTGCTCAAGGTACCATACACCTACAGGAAAGACCTCAGCAGCCGTCTCCACCCTGTGGTTCAGGGTGGTGGCTGCCCATTCTGACAATTAATTGACTTATGGTGTAAAGCATCTTATTTGCTATACTTTGATACCTATTGAAACTAATTGTACAACAAATTGAATTTATTTTGCCATTAGTTGTAATTTCAAGTCCTTATGCCAGTTTTTATTTCCTCCATTGTGTCACATCAAGCCATGTCACTGGAACATGATGCTAGAAACAACTATATTTTTGTTAAGGTAGTTTAAGAAATCTCATTATATTGCATTTTATTGCTTATGCTATGCTATTTTGAAGTAGCGTTGATTTTTGTCACTCTGCAGGCAGCAAAGAACCCAGGTGAGGTGGACAGGATGCTGAATGGTCTGGATGTCAACGGAGACTCTGAGGTCGACTTCTCAGAATTTGTGGTGATGGTAGCTGCTCTGACCTGCGCCTGCCACGACCGCTGTGTCAAGAAGTGAGCAGTCCATCCACATTCTTGGGTGGGGCCACATGGCAACAGCAGCACCAAATCTCTGTATAACAGGTTTTGTTTTGTTTTGTTTTGTTTTTGTAGCTGCTGAATAAAGTGATTTATATACCTGTACATGGTCGTCGGGTGTTTTGTGATGATGGACAAAACTTTATTAACTCCACAGTAAGAGCATTACTGAAATGACAAAAATAAACAGAGATAATAAACATAAAAACAAAACAAACAACAAAAACATAAAAATAAAGAGTCCACCAGGATGAAAAAAATGCAGTTACATGCTTTTAAAAGCCTTAGAACACCGTCTTGACATGATGAAACTCATGGTCACATGGCTGCAGTCTATCAGTCAAACCTGCTCATCAACCCTCGACCTACTATTTCATGTAACTCATTTGAAAGTCTCACCCTCAGCTTCTCACACCCAGACTGGAAAGCAGAGAAACCACTCTTACTTGCTGTGGTGTATCGTCCTCCTGCGCCTTACTCTGACTTCTTAGAAGAATTCCCTGACTTTCTATCGGATCTAGCAATGAATTCAGACAAAGTCATTATAGTTGGTGACTTTAACATTCACGTGGACGTTGATGGAGATTGTCTTGCCACTGCATTCAAGTCGCTTTTAGATTCAATTGGCTTCTCCCAGAGAGTAAATAAACCCACTCACTCTTTTTATCATATCCTCGATCTGGTGCTTACTTATTGAATAAAAGTGGATCACATTGCAGTTTTTCCTGTAAACCCTGTCTTGTCTGACCATTCTTTAATAACCTTTGATTTTACTTTAACAAATTATACTTTAGCTGGGAAAAACTCCCACTACAGTAGATGTTTATCTGACACTGTTGTTTCTAGATTTAAAGAGCTCATTCCAGCAGAACTTGCTGCCACACCTCATAGTAATACGATGAGCAGCTACACTGACTTCACTACTTCGCAGGTAGACTATCTTGTAGATAGCACTGCAGC